>BQNB010000469.1:142668-171410 GCA_026074375.1 Tanacetum coccineum | reverse complement strand
AAAGACGGGTAAACCCGAAGATCCACGACGTCATCAAAAAAGAGGTTGAAAAACTTCTTGATGCCGGATTAATTTATCCGATCTCTGACAGTCCATGGGCTTCTAGAATCAATACGATTCTTTTGTTTCTCATTCAACTTATTCATCCTAGAATGGGCTTTTACTTATTTCAAGGCACTTTTAGCTGGCAAGGTCCTATCTTTCTTTGTATTGCTCCTAGGCTTTGACCTTCTAGCTGCTGAGGCACCTTTTACTCCTGTAGAGGGAATTCCAGGTGCATTAGTTGAATTTATTTTCTGATGCGCAATTTGTGGTGGTGTGTTATGAGTTGAGGTTTCACATGGTTCGACAAAAGTAACTCGCTTTTTCCTAAGTGAATTGGTAGAGGCATTTTGTTTATCACGAGGGCAAAAGTCTTTAGCACACGTACCTATTACATATTCTAACAGATCCTGAGAGTGTTTAGTGTAACGGCAAGCAGATGCAAGAGAGGTATCAAGTATCTAAGGTATCCTTAAGGCTGTTGAGATAACCGTGATGAACATTCCTATTGCTTCTTTGACGTGGAGGAATTAGTTCAACATCAATTGCATACTTTTCAAAAGCAAAAACCTTTGGTGTTTTAACATCATATAGACACAGGCCAATTTTTCCTTGAGTGGGTCTTTAGATTCTCAATTCAGTAAACAAAAGAGTTTTTCTGGTCAATAGTTTTAGCACGCGTTATTTTAATTGAATCATACAATTCCTTATAATGCTGCTTAACTTTTGCATTTTCTGCCCTAAACCGTTCATTGAGATCGTGAAGGGCATTAAGTTTTGCAGTTAAATCTTTGTTCTGAGAAACTAAGGCCTTAGGGTCAAAAATGGGATCTGCATCACTATTTTTCATTGTTAAGCGAGAGATTTTCTCCTTTAATTCATGAATCGTATTGCCTCGACTTTGAATCTGTTCATTAGTTGCCGATGACAAACATTGAATCAAATGACGGATCCATCCAAAGATGTCCTGGTTTTTGTTTCCAAAACGTTCTTTAAGATCTTGATACTTTAATTGTAAGTTGAAATGTTCAACTTCAAGTCTAGAAAAATGTTTTATCATTGAGACGTGATCATCCTACAAACCACTTTGTCAACATCTTATAATTATCCTACTATTACCTCATTACTTATCTAGCTATCATTTAATAAACTAATTCGTTTTCATCTTATAACCTACTTTACGGTTATTTATAAACTCTTTTGCTAACCCATTACAAACTACTTTGCAGTCATCTTATAAACCATTTCATTGTCACCTCATGAACTATTTCGTTGTCATTATAAACTATTTGCTGTCAATTTACAAACTATTTCATCGTCATCTTATGAACTACTTCGTGTCTTTTACAAACTATTACTTTGCCACTTTATAAACTATTGGGTTGTTAGCTCGTAAACTATTTGTTACCATATTACAAACCCCTTACTGTTACATTATATACCGTCACGTAATTTTCTCATAAACTATTTTGCTATCATCTCATAAAATATTTTCCGCTACCTTACAAAATACCTTGTGTCGCCATATAAACTACCTTGTTTTCATTACTACGAACTGTTTTGATACTTTACAAACCATACTATTTATACCAAATAAAATTCTGAACATATTGCAAGATCGACGAAATGAGCATATCATCGTTAGTTCCTAAATTATGCATAGCCTGATCACCTATGTATAATTCAAGAAGGACCATGCTGTGCTGGGAGTAGTCACCATAAAATTTTGCCAATTTACCCTTACCTTTCACCTCTATTTCCTTTCTTTTCCCTATAGTCTCAACGGGATTATATTGTACTTGTGTTTTATTAATATTTTGCGTGCGTATTCGTGAGTCGTGTTGGTCATGTGTACTCATGTTTGTAAATGCCAAAACTAAGTAGATATTTCTCAACCTTATCACATAGAGACACCACACCCTTAGCCGAGAGACCAAATCACGCTCCTTGTAGTCACGATAATTATGGATTGTTAGAATTTAAAACGTAACGGACTTATCACTCTAATTGGATTATAACCAATAGAACCAGAAAATTTCTTCAATATACTTAACTTTTAGTGAGATAGAATCACGTGACCTGTGAGATTCTCGTATTAACAAAACTTCCGATGGACCTAAAGTTAAAGCAAAGGACGAGTTTATTACAAGTACATGGAACCTAGTTAATAGAAGCCTCACCTTCATTGAGTTTAGCTCTTTAAGTGGCATCATCCTATCTACCGTAGACACTAAGTACTCTGTTGAGTTAGCCGATGGAAAGGTCATAGGAATTGATACCATCATTTAAGAATGGTACACTGAATTTTCTAAAACATCTGATTCAAGATAGACGTAATACCATAAACCTGGAGTTTTGACGTCATTCATGGTATGAATAGGTTGAAAAAGGTACCACGCATGATCATTTATGAAAAAAGATTGTTCTAATACCTTAGGGGGATGAAACCTTAACGATTCAAAGGAAAAAAAAAAAAAAAAAAAAAAAAAAAAATATGGGGGTTTGTAAAAAAAAAAAAAAAAAAAAAAAAAAAAAAAAAAAAAAAAAAAATGGAAAATATAAAATAAAAAAAAAATTTTGGGGGGGGGGGGGGGGGGGGGGGGGGGGGGGGGGGGGGGGGGGGGGGGGGGGGGGGGGGGGAAAAAAAATATTTTATTTTTTATTTAATATTAATATATTAAAATATTGGGGGGGGGGGGGGGGGGGGGGGGGGGGGTTTTTTTTTTTTTATTTATATTTTTTTGGGGGGGGGGGGGGGGTTTTTTTTTTTTGTTTTTTGGGTTTTTTTTTTTTTTTTTTTTATGTGTGGTGTGTTTGGAAGATGGGGAGTGGTTATTGGGGTGTGGGGGTAGGGGGTAGGTGTTAGTGTAGATGATGGGTTTGGGTTGTTTTTGTGGGTAAGGAGAAGATTGGTGGAGGAGTTAATTGGTTTGTTTTTAATTGTGAATATGTGGGTGTGAGAAATTTTATTTAGTTTTTTTTGGTTGATAAGTATGTGGTATTAGTTGGGAAAGAATTGAAATAGATAAATGTGAAGAACCGTTACCCGCTACCTAGTATAGATGATTTTTTTTATCAGCTACAAAGATTTAGCGTTTACTAAAAAAAATCGACCTAAGGACTAGTTACCAGCAACTAGAGTTCGAGAAAAGGATATTCTAAGGCCATATTTAGGACCCGTTGTGAACATTTTAAGTTTCAGGTCATGCCATTTGGTTTGACCAACGCACCAGAGGTATTCATGGATCTCATGAATCGGGTGTACAAACCGTACTTGGATAGGTTTGTGATAGTATTCCATCGATGATATCTTTATCTACTCAAGCGGAAATAGGAATAAGAGGAACACCATTAGCTATCTTGGAATGCGTAATAATAAGGGATTGTACGCTAAATTCTCTAAGTGCGAATTCTGGCTCCAGAAAGTGCAATTTCTTGGCCACGTTGTTGATAGTCAAGACATTCACGTCGATACCGCCAAGATTGAGTCAATCAAGGATTAGGCAACGTCTACGACTCCAACGAAGATACGAAAATTCTTAGGTCTTTTCGGTTATTACCGATGATTTATCGAAGGTTTCTCTAGGATATAGAAACCTCTAACCAAACTGACTCAGACAAATGTGAAATACGAATGGGAAGAAAAAGAAGAGGAAGCCTTTCAACTGTTAAATGGTTAGAAAAAACCCATTTTTTTGGGTGGAGTTGGTGTGTTTAAAAAGCCCAAAAAAAAAAACACCTGATTTTTGCATACCTGACGGAAACAAAAACTTCGTTCGTTTATTATAACACCCCATAATGGATTGGGTACTATAATGATGCAGAAAGAGAAAGTGATAGCTTACGACTCTTGACAACTAAAAGTTCATGAGAAGAACTACATGACACACGACCTAGAATTAGGAGCAATAGTACTTACTCTCAATATTTAAGAACACTACTCGTATGGCATAAAGCGCACCACGTCTACAAACCATAGGAGATCGCAGCACATCCTAAATCAAAAAGGGATTGAACATGAGACCACGTAGATTGTTAAGATTGCTCAGTGATTTCGATTATAATATTCGATATCACCCTAGAAAAGCAAGTGTTGCGGCAGACGCTCTAAGCAGAAATAAACGAGCTAAGCCTCTCAGGGTGAGAGCCTTAGTGATGACCATTAATTTAAACCTACCACAACAGATTCATGAGGCATGAGTAGAAGCTCTCAAGAAAGAGAACGTTAAAGATGAGAACCTTCATGGTATGGACAAAGAGTTTGAGAATCATCTTGATGGAACTCTCTACATTAGGAGGAGGAGTCGGTTACCACGCATTAGAGACTTAGGAGAATTGATCAAGCATGAGTCACATAAACCTAACTATTTCATCCACCCTGGAATCGGATAAGATATATCATAATCTTAAGCGGTTGTACCAATGGCCCGAACATAGAAGCAGACATCGCCACTAGGAATACCCCATTGGAAATGAAAATAAAAAAATAGCCATGGATTTTATCACAAGACTACCAAGAACAACAAGCAGTTATGACACGATTTAGGTAATCGTGATCATCAAAAGATTTATGCTGACGTGAGACGCAAACTCTTAGAATTTCATGTTGAAGGTATCTTCGTGGAAAAGAGTGATACGTTTTAGCAAACGGGGAAAGCTGAACCCTAGATAGATTGACCTTTCAAGATCCCAGCTAAAGTAGGAACCATCGCCTATTGACTTGAACCCCCGAAACAACTAAGCAGAGTCCATAGTACCTTTTACATGTCAAGTCTGAAGAAATGCTTATCCGAGCGAAACACTTGCTATTCCTTTAGATGAAACCCAAATCGATGACCAACTTTATTTCATCAAGGAACCGATTGAGATTATGGACAGAGAGGTCAGGTAATTGAAACAAAGTCGTATTTCGAACATTAAGGTCAGATGGAATTCCAGGTAGGGTCCTGAATTCACCTAGGAACGAGAAGATCAGTGTTGAAGGAGATACCCACACCTATATCCCGCCAATCTGAAATCCAATGTCACGTCTTAAGCTTTGAGGACAAAGCTCTTTTAACGGGGAAAGGATGTCACAACCCGTAAATTTCCGATCAATAATTTAGCCGTTTCCGGTCGATAATTTGAATTTTTAAAGTTTCGTTAAATTTTTACGTTTAACCGGGAACATGTTCCGTTATTTACTAAGAATTATCGCCGGAATAGATCGTGCATCCAATCATCATAGTCTTTCGTTAGTAGACGCGTTTTTACGTTTTAAATTAATATTTAAAATTTCATTATTTTCCGTGATGTCGTTACTCGGTTTCGTTAGTTGCGTGATACGTGCCTTACTTGATAAATTAATGCATACATGAAGCTATGGAAATTAAATCAAACATGAAGCACTAACTCTTGAATGGTGGAGACCACATTGGTCCCCCCTTGGCTCATCCCAACCGAATACACACACATACATGTCTAGGATTCCCATTTTTGAAATTTGAAATTGAAGACAAGGTTCCAACAAAATAGGAACAAGGACATGTACTCACCAAGTTTGATTGGTAGATCAAATTGGTCCCCCTTGGGGCTTGTCACCTTGTCGTCACCTACACACACCCACACACACTCTTGCTATTTGTTTTTGCTTACTAGTTAAGCTAGTGCACACCATATAAACCAAAGGCATGTTTCATTTATTATTCATTCACTTCACAAAGAAAAACACACTTATCCTTTGTTTCTCCTCTCCAAACCGTCGCCTACATACATACATATATACTTTCGAAATATTTTTCATACATTTGATCAAAAACCATTGAAGACCTTGAAGTTTTATTGATAGTATTGATATTCGGGTAGTTAAAACACAACATTTAGGTTGTTTTAGTCTTGTTCATCCTCCCAAAACCTTCAATCTTTGTAAGTCATCTAATATTTATAAAACTTGTACTTTTGAGGTTATCTTGATGCATAAACATTTGTTGTACAACTTGTTTTGTAAAAATAAAGATTTTGAAACTACGTAAACCTTAAAAGGTAATACTTATTGTTCGAAATAATAACAAGAAACATAAGAAAATCATAGTTTTGTGATCTGAGGTTAGTTTGCGTTTATAAAAAGGAGGTAATATATAGGCTTATTGGATTCGCTTATTTAAAAAAGCCTTTTGGAAAGCTTATATGATCTATCGACTTATATAACTTATGTTTGTTCGACCCAATAAAGGAAACCACAAGAAAATGTTTTGTTCAAGCTTATTGATTCGACATATATATTTCGGCATATTTCATGATTATTTATGAAAGATACAAAGACGTAAGCTTATTTACATGGTGCCTTAATAAATAAGCCAAAGAATGCTTAAGGGGCTTTTAAGCCACGTCCCACATCCGAAAAGCCCATGAACCGCGAGCTTAACTCATAAGCTTAAGGTTCGGCTTATGTTCTTTT
Organism: Tanacetum coccineum; assembly: GCA_026074375.1. Lineage (NCBI taxonomy): Eukaryota > Viridiplantae > Streptophyta > Magnoliopsida > Asterales > Asteraceae > Tanacetum > Tanacetum coccineum. The sequence goes on along the minus strand of BQNB010000469.1, from coordinate 164,932 downwards.
GGCTTATTAAGAGCTTATGATAGCTTATTGCTGAACCAAGGACTTATTTAATACTTTTTGCTTATCAGACTAGTTATAAAGAGTTTTTATTGATCGAACTTGTGAAACATAAATTGAAAGTGAGTTTTTATTAAAGTCTATGACTTTGGAAAGCATGTAAACACGAACGGGTCATGCCAAAATTTTGTAAAAGTTATATACTTAGAAAAAATTGTGAAAATATATTCTATAAAACTTTTCCAAAAAACATATTATTTATAAATGATAAATAATATACATACTTAACTTATATAAATAAATTAAAATACTTATTTACGTTTTCTACTTACGTATTTAATTTAAAAACCGACAGTTAAGCGTGCTCGTGTGAGGGAAGCACTAGCATGGGTGACCTGTCGGGAAATGGATAAATTAAAGATATTAAAGCATCATTATCAAAAGGTTTTAAATCAATATTTGGGTTTATTGGGTAAAGAGCCGAACAATACAATAAATATGTATATATATATATTATGTAAATATAAATATATAGTTTTATATATTTAATATTACTCTATACCAACAACCACATTACGATCATTTATGTTTTATTAACAAAGTATTTTTAAGTAAACTTTGATGCATCATCCGCATTTTCCATCATTCCGATTCTAAGACGAAACCTATATCCTCTTAGGTCGCATCCGTGTACCGTCGTTCGTTTCCGTGTGATCATATTTCGAGACGTTTACTCTTTCATTTCACCAACTCGAGGTGAGTTCATAGCCCCACTTTTACTCGTTTTGAATAAATGTTTTATAACTTGGGGTGAGAAACATTGCTTGATTTTTAAACTGACAACATGTACTATACGTGAGATTTCCCTGTTTACGTGTTGCTAAGTAGCGTTAGACCACTATTGCCCGAATCATCATGAACCGTTAATTACTGTAACCGTCCTTTGGTTAAGTGAGCGCGAGTGAATAAATAGATCTATTGGGACTAATTATCCCTATCCGGGTAAGAAGCACTTACTAGTTCGAGTTTGCCAAGAACTAACGGATATATGTCATGTCGAAACTAGTTAGGTGGCCTTTGGTCGGACACCTAGAAGGGCAAGCCTTATATATCACTATACATGCTATCTTTCAGTATTAGCTTTGGTGTCATAAGCTTAGCGCAACGTAAATACCTTTTTATGTGAAGTTGTATCTGTTATAACTGTCACATACATATTGATAAACTTGTGGTACACACTAATTACATTTGACAATTAAACATATGAATTCACCAACTTATGTTGACGTTTTAAACATGTTTTTCAGGTACTTAGCTTTGGACTTCTCTAATGTGCTATGTGGAGTCTACGTGCTATATGATATCATCTTTCAAGACTTTATTATCATTCATACTCGTTGTCTTTTGAAAACTTAATTATGCTTCCACAACGTTTTAAATTTCATTTCAAATCTTGTAAGACTTATCCATTTTTAATAAATACAACGAGTTATGATTTTCAAAACGTCCATTAGTGGTCGTTCTTTGTACTTTGTGTGATGTATATTATGACGTCACGCCCCGGACACGTATTCCGTCCAGGCCCCGTTTTGGGGTGTGGCATTTAAAGCTACCCGTTTAGATCAGAAAATTAGACGCCTAATTCGGCAAAGTCAAAAGTGTTAAAACTGAAAATCGGTCTTAGAATTTTGATAGAGGACGTTCCAAGCTTCGTTTCGATATAATGGCACAACCCGTAACTCTTAAAAAAGAAGTTTTTATGGTCAAAAGAAGTCTAGAAAATGTTTTGCCAAAATTCTACATTTATTTGAAAATAGTGGTTACTGTCATATTCGAAAAAGGGCATATTAGTCATTTCCTGGTCCGTTTCGGCCTTCTGCCGAAACATGAAAGTTGTTCGGAAGGCCGTTTTACTTTTTCGCGAGGCTAACAAAGTCTAAAAATGCTTAATGACGGGTCTAAAACTTAAAAGTAAATCTGCGTTTTTTTTTAAAAAAATGTAAGTTTCTGCAGAAACTTGCAGGGGTATTTTGGTCATTTTCTGTTGGGTTTCGGGTCTCGGCCAAAACTAAAAAGTTGTCAGATTCAAGTGCTTTGAGTCTAGTTTCCATAAATATAAGCCTTTTAAAAATATGAGGTCGTTTGGTTAGTTAAAGTTGCAAAATGGTGTAAAGTATCAAAACTACCCGAAAATCTCTTTTCAACCCGTGTACTAAATTGATCATAAATCATAAACCACAACGAATCTATCATTGAAACTGATATGGGAGACACTTGTATGGGTTATTTAGAGTCCATTGTCCTAACTCATATAACCTTGATTTGGACCCTCTAATCATTAAAATACTTTGGTATGTCCAGATTTGGCCGTTTTTGGAGTCGGGTATAAATGGTCAAGTATAAGTCTTTAATAAATTTTGGGAAAATTCATGGACACACCTAAAACATGGGACTTTGACCTAGAGCAATAGCTTGACCAGAAGTTTTGGTTAGCTTGGTCAAATAGATACTTAAAGTGACGGGAAATTTAGGGCAAATTAGTAGAAATTCGCTTTGTGATAAATGTGTCTTTTAAAAACGAATGTGAACACAAAACTTAACAAATGAACATTAATATTGTCCGATCATATCGTATATGATCTAATTAGGTATATTTACTTGCCTTAGGTTGCGAGTAAAAGGTTGCATATTCGCTTGGGTTGCCAACTTAGTGTAGTTTGCCGACAAGTCCTATTGTCGTTCTAACTTTAAGGTAAGTTTTTCACAGCCCCTCTTTTACATGTTTTAAACATTTTGGGGTGAAAAGCATGATGTGTCATATTACTATGCTCTTACTTTTTAGTATTTAAACTATTAAGCATATTTGAACTCGAACTTGTTTTGAACGTATGGAACTTGAGTTGAACTTGTTGAAATTTGGAAACATGTTGAACTTGAACTTGATATATATGTTGTTGTTTGCTTGGAACCCGCCACTACTTTTAGCTCACTATATCCCCCTCAATGGGATGAGACGTTAGTACTTATGGATAGCGTTATTAGGAGATTAGCCCCTCCCCACTCCCACCATAAACGGGGTGCATGGTACTAGGATGTAAGACTTGTGTTGTGACACTTGTTGAACTTGCAACTTATTTTAGAGTAGGGGTGCTACACTAGGTGAATGGAACTTTAGAACCAGAAGGTTGAATGCATTTAAGTAGTGCCTCGCATAAACACTATAGCATACATATACATTGATTTGTGTCACGTTACTCTAGGTAACGGGGACTGTATTTAAAAACTGGAATCCTTTTTGGATTCTTGACTTGTTTTGGTAACTTGTTCATGAGTTGGAAACTATTATTGAGACATCTACTCTTCTATAAAACTATATTTTGTGTACATAATCCTGTGAGCTCACCAACTATTTTGGTAGTTGACCGTTTTTATCATGCTTTTCAGGTGACGTTCCTAAAATGGAAAATTTAGTGTGATTGCATTTGAACCTGTTCAAGATGTCTACCTTCATCCAAGATATTGTCTTTTGGGGTGATCCATGTTCGGAATAAAAACAATTGTGTTGACTTTGCACTTTTTAAACTCGTACTTTGAAGTGTTGTAATTCAGATAACTTTCTTTTATCTTAATTCATGTATGGTGTTTTGTCTATCATCTTATGTGATGTTTATTAATATGTTACACCTCGCGTTTCCGCCTTGGTGGGGTGTGACAGAGTTTGTCACTACTGTCAGGCAGGATACAGATGAGATTTATGTGAGGCTTGACGATGCACAGAGTGATCAATCTTTGATGACTGGTCAGCTCAATGTGCTATACAGAGATAGGCGCTACCATGCCAACATTGCTTTACTTGTTGAGAGAAAGGCTAGGGTTCCCGAGAGGCATGGGCACAGTCTATGGATGCCAGCCATAGGGCACGTTCTAAGGTTATGATACTACGGACTATGGTCTCAGCACTCCAAACTAAGAATGAAGAGTTGCGGGCATCAAACTGTAGACGACATACACAGCTTCTAGAGGCACTGACTCAGGTAAGAGCGTTACAGACTCAGATTGTTGTACTATAAAGACAGAGGATCAAGGACAGTGATAGGCTGACTCAGCACATTCATCACGAGCATGACCGCTTCAGAGAGTTTTAACGCACTAGAGATGTTGCACCAGAGGATGTTGATAGTTCTTCTTAGATTGTACCTTGTGATTAGCTATATTTGTATAGCCTACTAAGTATTATGGGTAACTCCCGGCTAGTTAGGCTTTAGGATTTATTTTCTTCTTGTAACCTAATAGTAGTAATCATTTTGTAACCGAACCAGTCATGTATGTTTTCCAGATTATATATGAAATGGATGTATTATGTCATGTCAATGTTATCTTAAAGTTTACTATATACCTCTATTGTGTTGTGATCTCACTTTATTTATTATGTATATGTCATATCGCGGTTATGATTTTATGAAATCTAACGTGTATTATATTTTCTTGCAATTTGAAGAAAATGCCTCCAAGAAGAGCACCCAGAACTAGAACTACCCCCGCCACTGCCACCGCTACCACCCCAATAACTGATGCTGCTATCAGGGCATTGATATCCCGAGGCGTAGATGATGCTTTGGCTGAGCATGAAATTCAAAGAAACAATAACCTCAATGGTGATAGAATCCAAGGTTCTGGAAGTGGTATTGCAAGACCTGTGCGCCCTACTCATGAGTGCACTTACACTGACTTTCTCAAATGTCAACCTATGAACTTCAAGGGCACTGAAGGAGATGTTGGTCTAACTCAATGGTTTGAAAGAATGGAGATTGTCTTCAATATCAGTAACTGTGCAGTCGAGAACCAAGTTAAGTTTGCTACATGCACCCTTCATGGTGTTGCCTTAACATGGTGGAAATCCCATGTCAAGATAGTTGGTTATGATGCCACTTACAGAGTGCCTTGGAACACACTTATGAAAATGATGGCTGCTAAGTACTGTCCTCGAAATGAGATTAAGAAATTGGAGATGGAGATCTGGGAGTTTAGGTGAAGGGCACTGACTTGACGAGTTATACCCAACGCTTTCAGGAGTTGGCTTTGTTGTGCGGGAGGATGTTTCCCGAAGAGTCTGATAAGATTGAAAAGTATGTCGGTGGTCTTCCTGACATGATACATGGGAGTGTAATAGCGTCTAAGCCGAAGATAATGCAGGATGCAATCGAGTTTGCAACTGAGCTAATGGATAAGAAGATCCACACTTTTACTAAACGTTAGACTGAGAATAAAAGGAAGTTTGAGGACACTTCAAGGAACAATCAGAACCAACAATAACAAAACAAGAGGAAAAACACTGGTAGAGCCTACGCTGTTGGGCCTAGTGAGAAAAGGGAGTATGGTGGATCTCTGCCAAAATGTTCCAAGGGAAACTACCATCATAATGGTCCATGTGCACCGAAGTGCCACAAGTACAACAAGGTTGGCCACATGGCCCGTGATTACAGGAGTTCTAATAATGCTAACACTGGTAACAATCAGAGAACCATTGGGGCTAATCAAAGGGGTAACAGTTGCAATGAATGTGGTGCTCATGGGCATTTTAAGAGGGAATGCCCAAAGCTGAAGAACAACAACCGTGGTAATCAAGGTAGAAATGGAAATGCTCCAGCAAAAGTGTGTATGGTGGGCAATGCAGGGACAAATCTGGACTCTAACGTCGTTACGGGTACGTTCCTTCTAAACAACCGCTATGCTTCTATCCTATTTGATACTGGTGCCGATAGGAGTTTTGTATCTACTGCATTTAGCTCCTTAATTGATATCACACCAACTACATTAGACCATTATTACGATGTTGAACTAGCTGACGGGAAAATAATTAGGATAAATACTATCATTCAGGGTTATACATTAAACTTATTAAATCATTCAAATAATCGAATGCTGCTTCTATCACCATCGCAGCAAAAAGGTGTATGTGGTTTGGGAAAATGCAAAGGTACAAAGGAAACCCTTGACTCAATGCTCAAGTTCAAAAGTCAGTTTACAATGCACGTCTCCTTCTCTAAAAACAACAATCTATGCTTTAACCCTATTTTTGATACTATGTGCAGCGTAGAATGAATAAGAATTTTTTTTTGAGTCTTAATACTATCCTACCTTATTCCGCAAACATCTCTACTACCCCACAACAACCTAACTCACCACCCCCACCGTACACGCCCCCATACAACCCCCACACTCCCACCACCACCATCCCCCAACCTCCCCCCCTACACCACACACACAACTCCCCGCCACGCCCCAATTCCGACCCCCCCCTCCATACCCCATGTAACAACCCCCCACACAGACACCTCCCTCCTCCGAGACACGCCCCCCGCCCCCCCCCCCCCGCCCATCCCCCCACACTCCCACTATCCCCCCACCCCCCCCACCCCGCTACCATCCCACGGCCGGACCACCCGCTCCCCCCCCCCCCAAACACTTCACCCTCCGAACGTGCCACGCCTTCCCATCTCGCGCCTCCCCAAAAAAAAAAAAAGACGGAGCACGGTGCATCGGTGTTAACGACGGACCAGCCTCCTCACTTAACATGCAAAACACACACACCACTACCATTCCAAACCCGAACTCATTCTAAAGCATTCCCTCGGCCCATCCCCCCCTACTCCCACTACCCCAAACTAGGAACAACTAAAAGCCACTCAGTGATAGCAATCAAAAACTCAACAAACACGGAAGCCAACCAAGCCACACAAGAGTAATCACAAAATCAACCACAACAATACTTGATCACGAACACCACACAGACACCACACAATATCTCAACCGACACGAACCACACACAACTCCCGAACTAGTACACCCACCCCCCCCTCCCCCCCCCAGGCTGCCCCCCACCCCCCTCCCCCTCCCGCCCCCCCATACCCCCCAACCGCCCACAGTCCCACCCCCCCCTCATCGCCGCTCCATCCCGCCCGCACTCGCCTTCGATACACCCCGACTTATCGTCCCCCCTTCGCCACCCCCCTGACCCCTCCCCACCCACCACCCAACTTAACCCCCCGGCCCCCCCCGCTCACCAACATCCCTCTATCTACCAGGCACCTCCGTTCCCACCGCGACCCACCCTGCTGCTCCACCCGTCCGCTCCTCCCCCCCTCCCTACCACCCCCACAGCTTCAACACCCACCTCGGTCACCATCCTCACCCGCCCTTCTTTCACCCCCAGCGCCTCCGCGTCCCCACACCCACGGCCCGCCCTCCTCCCTTAGACCCCACCCCACCTCCCTCCGCCCACCCCCATCCCTAACCACCCTCCCCGACCCCACTTCGCCCTAGCCCGGCCTGCCTGGTCGCACCGCCCCCACGCCGCTCCGCCGCACCCCCTCCCCCCTTCCACACGGTTCCACCCACCACCCCCACTCACTGCTTCCAGGCGTGCACCCAACTCCGCAACGCACTTATGACCCCCCCCTATCAGACCCCCTAAACCTCACCCACCCCCGCCCCGGCCTCCCCCCCGCCGGTGTGGTCCATAATCCCCCTCCCAAACCATTACGCACACACACCCCCCCCCACCCACCCCGCCCCACCCATCCCCCGCTCTTCCACACCCCCCAGCCTCCCGGGCCCACCGCCCACCCACCCCCCCCCACCCCCGAACCCCCCCCCTCCACGAGACCCGGCTCCCTCCCTCCCCCCCGATCACCCCCACCGCCCCCGCCACTCCCCCCCTGTCACCCCCTACCGCCCATCCCTCGACCCGCTCCATCACCCCTGAGGCGCCCCCTACCCCCCCCCCGCTCGCCCCCCCCGACCCCAAACCCCCCCCACCCCTTCGCCATCCCCCCCCCCCCGCCCCGCAGTCTCGCGCCCCCCCAAACTCCCACGCCCCCCCCCCCGGGCTCACATCCCCATGCGCACCACCCCCGGCTACCGAACTAACCCTCCCTCGTACGAGCCCGCCCGAGCCTAACAGTACGACCCCCTCCACCGACCGCCCTGGCGCCCCTCACCCTTGCAATCCGCACGGCCCGGCGCAAAGACCACCCCAACAACAGCCACCCTCCGTCCCCATCCCACCCATCCACCACCCCTCCCCCCCCCCTCCCCCCCCGGCCCCACCACCCTGACCCCCGCTCCGATGTGCCGACGCGCGCGATCCCCCCACCACCTCAGGCGGGCCGTTCCTGGGCTCACTCAATCAGCTCCCACCCGCACGCTCCCCCCTCGAACCCCCCCCCCCTACCACACCTCCGACGCTGCCCCGCCGCCCCCCACTCCCTTGCTCACCCCCCCACCACCTACTCGCCCGCTGTCCTCCCCCCCCGAACCCCCCCCGCCAGCCCCTCACCCCGCAACTACCCCCCCCCTCCTCTGCCCACCCCCGACCTTCACCCCGCAGTCCGTAATGGCCTAGTGGCCTCCCCTTCCCCCGACCCCCACCCCAGCCTCCCAGCCCCCACCCACACACGTCTACCCTCCCACCCCCACCGCCCCCGATCACACGCCGCCCCCTCCCACCCCCGCCCTCCCCGCCATTTAAGCCCGCCCCGGCATCGGGGTTGACCGCACCAAAAAGAACCATCCCACCGCCAAAACCCCAAAACACCGCACCACCCCACCCCTCCCCCGCCTGTACCACTCCGCTCTTCTAGCCCACCCGCCCCACGCCACCCATCCCCCTTCGCCACCATCGTCCCTCTACAAAAACCACATAAGCCCACACGCTTCTCGGCTCCCTCCCCCGTGTCTCCCCACCAAGTGCAGCCCCCCCACTCCACATAAGCGGATTTCCCCCCTCACCTTCTTACCATACGATTACTAGAGAAGTATCCCGCATAACGTTAACCTACACACTCAAACTCTTAACCCCGCCCCCCGCAAACCCCCAGCCATACCCTAACACCCACCACCCACTCCGCCATCGTTTCACAATGAATCACCTTAACAACGATCCTATAAAAGAAAAAACCCCACACCTACAACCAATCAGGACGGAATCAATCTTGGAAGTACCCAAACACCCTAAACAACCCCCGTCACCCAAGAGCATCAAAACACTCACGCACACACTAAAAAAACCCCACCATCTCACAAACGAGCTAAGCACCCACCTCATATAAGACCACTACACGCAACAACTAATAACGCACCCTGACAAGCTCATTTACAAAGCTTTCCCATAGAGGGGGGAGGATAAGGCAACCAAACAACCCCCTACAACCCCAACCCCGAACTCCCGACAACCTATCATACGCCCCCCCACACCACCATCACACCCCGGGCTATCCCAAAACAAGGACATCGAACCACAGATCACAGGGCCAAGGGCTCAGGCGACACGCATTGCCCGAGCGGAGAGAGTGCACCCTACCAGCCCGCACGCACCAACCCCTCCGAACCACCCCACCCCTCCCCAACCTCTAATCTACGCCAACCACCATCACAGCAACAACAAATGTACCCCAACACATCCCAACCAAGCAAGAACCGTACGGCCCAACCAGACCCCAGCCCCCCATTACCCATCCCCCCCCCCTACCACCACACCCGCCTGCGCTCTCCAAATGTACAGCAGCTCAAAAAGCGCAGATGATCTACACCCACCACCCCAGTGGACGCCAACCCCCCCCCCTCCCTTGCTCGCCCCACCACTACCAACCCCCACACACCCTATCCCCTCCCATCACCTTAATGAGCCCCAACCACTCCCACAACCACCACATCAACTAGCTCCCAATGTAGCTAAAAAACGGCCCCGAACAAACGTTCAATACATTACAACGAATCCATTACCCGACCCCCATATATACGTCCCTACAGTATAAGTATTCTATCCCCCCCCCAACAGAACTATCGTGAATATTGTTTATTGGTGAACATCATACCGCCCTAACGGCCCCGGAGCACCAGCTTTGTATACACGAGTGGGCACATGGAGAATGCCGACCCCCTCCCCCCCCCCCCCCCCCCCCCCCCCCCCCCCCCCCCCTCCTCCCCCACCCCCCCCCCCCCCCCCCCCCCCCCCCACCCTCCCTTAACTCCCTCTCGTTCTCGCAATGCCTCCCCACTGCCATTTCCTCCCCACCATCCACCACCACTCATCCACAACAGCCGTCCTCCGCCCCACGCCCGATGCAGACCCACATCAGCCAACCCTCTTCGTGACTCTATACAAAAAAAAAAACTAAAAAAAAAAAAAGGTGGAAAATGGGGCCCCCATAACCATCGGAAACCAAATCCATATCAGCACCACACCGCGCTCGCCGCCCGCCATGACGGCCCCTCCCACCCCTTCCGTTTGCTCGGGTGCCGTAGCGGAGCGCGCTCAGTTTCTCCGGTCCGAACCCGCGTCAGCAATCCCGTGCGTCCTAGACTATCGTACCCCGGAGGGTAACCCTCGCCCCCCCCCCTAACCAAAACCACCATCAAAAACCCTCCTTGAAGTCTTGAAAATATACATATTACCTCAACATGGATATGAAAAAATAATCTAAGATCGCAAAAAAAGATCAGCCACCCCCCCCCCGCCCATACTATAATTTTATTTATGTCCCGGTTAGGATTTTATTTCCTCCCCCCCCCCCTCCCCTCTTTGTTCCCCTCCTCTAATCTTGTTTATTATTAGTCGGTTCTTTAGTTTTAGTTCTATTTGAGTGTGTCTATTAGAGAGAAATACGCAGCAAAATACTAAAAACCCTCTTCCCCAATAGGCAGATGCCCGCAGGGGACAATGACCATTAGCCACAACTCGTCTAGGCCGACGAAGAATCGTCTCCCAGGGTGGAAATCATAACTGCACCAAGTCCTACCATCACCGCCACTACACCTCGACCCGCTATCCCACTGCCACAATCATACTACCCCCCCGCCGCCCGCCCCCCTTCATCCCAACCCCGCAACCATCCAAAACGCAACAGCACCCCACAAACAATGAACAGAGATATTTGGTTCCAGAGAAACCAACGCGTCTAGGGGGAGTGAGCGAGACACGCTTGCTTTATGTTCCCTATCGCAAACGGATATTGACGTTCCCAAAACAAAGGTTTCGTCGGGGCCACACACAGGTCCTACTGAGAGGCTAGGAAACTTTAGTACAGAATACGGATCCCTCCAATCCCCACCCAGCAGAGTTTACACCATGACGAACCCCGCTATGGGGGTGGCATCAGGGGCGCGGGGTCTAATGAGGGGTTCCATAGGTATTTAATCCTAGTGTATGGGGATTTATATAATTGAGTAGGACCACGTAAAACACAGAAAAGCACCTATCAAACAACGGACCACTCCCATCCCCATACAAATCGCCCCGAACAACACTTCCAGTGTGCAACCACCGACCTCAGTCCCCCCCCCCCACCCTCCAGCTCCGCCCGCTGGGTTTTAAGTTGAATCCCACGTGACGCCCTAGGGCGCCGGCCGACCCCCACCAGCTGCCGGGTAGCAGAATGATCCCCACCCTCCACACGCCATGCCCCCTGTCCCCTCCACACATTCCCCAATAGCCCCACCCCCCCCCCTACCCTCAGAATCCAGTCGGCCCCCTCCCAGAGCTTGCCTGACCCCCTATCCCCTCCCCGTCCCCCGTGATCTCCGTGTTCCTCCCCCGCCCAAGCCCCACATGTAAACACCCCTTTCCCCCCAGGCTACGACGATAACTATGATCAAATAACAAGGAACCATAGTATTAATCTAAAGAAAGACATAGCGAACATGGTAAACCACAGCATCGGTACGTTAAGAAGATATTCTGAAGAGGCATCAAAAAGCTCGATATGTGACATACAGTTTTCCAAGTTATGCCATTGGTTAGACGAACATACCGGTGGTATTTTATGGAACTCATGAATCGGGAGTCAATACCATATTTGGCAAAGTTGTGTGATTAATTATTGACGATATCCTCATCTAGTTCAAGGAACATAGAAGGAACAAAGAAACATCTTAAGCAATTCTGGAATAGCATAAAGAAAGAGGAGTTATATGCACAATTCTCCTAAATGTTAATATTAGATTTCCCAAGTTATAATTTCTCAGAGGCCACGTAATTAAATTGATAGTCAAGGCATTCACGTGGATCCTGCCAAGATTGAATCCATAAAAGATTAGGCATCTCCTAAAACACCAATGGAGATTCGTCAATTTTTAGGTCTTGCTAGGTATTACCGAAGATTCATTGAAGGATTTTTGAAGATCGTCAAGTCAATAACCAAGCTTACTCAGAAAGGAGTTAAGTTTGATTGGGGTGACAGGGAGGAAGCCTCATGCTAGTTAATAAAGCAGAAGTTGTGTAGTGCGCCAATTCTGGCTCTACCTGAAGGAGGCGAGGATTTTGTGGTTTATTGCGATGCTTCACATAAAGGATTGGGTTCTGTATTAATGCAAAGGGAGAAAGTAATTACTTATGTATCACACCAATTGAAATATCATGAGAAAATTTATACGACTCATGATTTGGAACTTGGATCGATAGTGTTTGCTCTAAAAATTTAGAGACACTATTTGTACGGAACCAAGTGTACGGTGTTCACAGATCACAAGAGTTTACAACAATTTCTTGATCAAAAGGAGCTGAACATGAGGCAACGTCGTTGGTTAGAGTTGCTCAGCGATTACGATTGTGAAATACGTTATCACCCGGGGAAAGCAAATGTAGTGGCCGATGCCTTAAGCCGTAAACAATGGAATAAGCCATTATGGGTTCGAGCCTTAGTCATGACTATTGGTTTGAATCTCCCTAAAAAAATTTAGAAGCTCAACTAGAAGCACGGAAACCAGAGAACTTCAAAAAGGAAGACATAAGAGGTATGATCAGGTAGGATATACCGAAGGAAAAGTTGAAACCCCGCGCTGACGGAACTCTATGCTTAAATGGCAGGAGTTGGTTTCCATGTTATGGTGATTTAAGGACTGTAATCATGCACGAGTCCCACAAGTCAAAATAATCTATCCATCCGGGTTCCGACAAGATGTATCAGGACACGCAGAAGTTATAGGTGGCCCAATATAAGGCCGACAGTTGCCACCTAAATGATTCGCAAATGTTTTACATGACAAGGTCGAAGGCAAAACACCAAAGGCCATCGGGTTTGTTGGTGCAACCCGAGATACCTGAATGGAAGTGGGATAATATCACTATGAATTTTGTCACAAAGCTTCCTAAGTCGTCACAAGGCTAAGACACCATCTAGGTGATTGTAGACCAACTAACTAAGTCTGCACTCTTCTTACCAATGAGGGAAACTAATCCCATGGAGAAATTGGTGAGAATGTACCTAAAGGAGGTAGTCACAAGGCATGGAATACCCATCTCAATCATTTTTTATCGTGACAGTAGATTTGCATCAAATTTCTAGAGGTCACTTCAGAAGGCTTTGGGTACTACATTGGCTATGAGTACTACATATCATCCAAAGACCGACGGATAAAGCGAGAGGACTATTCAAACTCTGATGATATGCTGCGTGCTTGTGTGATCGACTTTGGAAAGGGTTGGGTTAAACATTTTCTGTTAGTTGATTTTTCATATAACAATAGTTATCATGCTAGCATCAAGGCTGCAGCATTTGAAGCCCTTTATGGTCGAAAGTGTCGTTCACCTGTTTGTTAGGCCGAGGTTGGAGAAGTTCAACTCACCAGTCCAGAAATAGTTCAAGAGACAACCGAGAAGATCATCCAGATGAAACAAAGGATTCAAGCCGCTCGTGATCGACAAAAGAGTTACGCTGATTTGAAGCATAAGCCGATGGAATTTCAAGTTAGAGATAGAGTTATGCTTAAGGTTTCACCATGGAAAGGGGTGGTACATTTTGGCAAATGGGGGAAGTTAAACCCTAGGTATGTTGGACCATTCAAGGAGTTGGAAAAGGTTGGATCCGTTGCTTACAGGCTTGAGCTTCCTCAAGAGTTGAGCAGGGTTCACAGTACATTTTATGTATTTAACTTAAAGAAGTCTTATTCGACGAACCATTAGCCTTTCTGTTGGAAGGAATTCATATTGATGATAAGCTCCATTTTGTGGAGGAACTCGTAGAAATCATGGATCGAGAAGTCAAACGGTTGAAGCAAAGTCGTATCTCAATTGTCAAGGTTCAGTGGAACTCTAGGAGGGGTCCTGAGTTTACATGGGAACGTGAAGACTAGTTTCAAAAGAAGTATCCGCATCTCTTCACTAAACCCGTACCTTCGTCAAGTGTCGTGACTTGAGCCTTGGGGACAAGGCTCTTCAAACGGGAGGAGACTGTAACATTCCATATTTTTAGGTCATTTTACGACTTCAATTATTCTATTACTTATTTTTAGGCTTTTGCGCGTTTACTTTAAATATTCATCGTTTAGTTAAATCGCGTAAACTAAAAATCAACAATCAACGTAAACGGGCATTAAACAAATAAAAGTTTACGTCAAGCAAGCATTATATTATTTTTACAAAAATAATAATCTACTTTTTTGTATTTTATTTTTATTGGATACGTAATGCGTTTACGTTTCGCAATTAAATATATTTAGGCATACCCGGAAGCACCAAATACCTATCTATACTTCCTAAACTACAAGTATTCCTAGTATACATCTCCTAAAAATATCAAAGCAATTTTTGGCTTCCTTTTTCCTCCCCTAAATCACGACAACCACAAGGAACATATCACACTAATTTTTTTCTTAAGACTTCTCATCATCTAGGTCTTGTAGCTAGTCTTGACCAACATTGTTCCTTATTTTCCACCTTTTACAACCGCCCCTAATAGTAAGTTTGACTACCTTCATGCATATATAAGAAAGGTTACACTAGTTCTTCATTCATTCATACTTCATTTACTAAAAAATTCAACACATCTCTTTGTTTCTCTCTTCCACCCCACGACACACCATAAAAATCAAGACCAAACCATAAGTTTTCTTTATAGCAAGCATACAAGTAATCAAGGGTATTATTTAAGGTATTTGGAAGTATACTGGAAGCTTGGGTAATCATTCTAGCAAGGTTTATACAAGATCAAAGTTAGGGTTTTCTCATTAGGGTTTCAATTTGGGTTTTGGTTCTTACGGTTGATATTGTGATCTTTATCATCCTACACTTGCCTAAGGTCTTCTAAACCTTAATATTTTCAATACTTTACTTACATGTTATACATACTAGTTATCTTGTTAATCACCATCTAGGTTTATGTTTTCATGAGTTTACAAAATGAAATGTAAATATACATGCATGTATTGCACGAATCTATGTAGTTTTGTTGCAAAGTAATGCTTAAAATACAAAGAACACACTTATTATGGTTATGGTTTAACTTATAAAGTTCTTGGACAATTTACTTGTTGAAGGTTTAAATACAAAGTTATATATATATATATGATTTATAGTAGAAAATATTATAAAGGACTTGTAGCCATTTTATTTTAGTTAAAACTTCTAAAAACAAGTTTATAAAACTTTATAAAAATCATCAAACATTCTGTTTTAAATTCAAAAATAAACATTTATTTTATATTTTATTAAAATATTACATGTCATGAGGATCGTAAGCATATAAAGAACTCATAAAAACCGAGCTATAACGAAGAAGATACGCCATTTACAAGTTTACAATAATAAATGCTTTTATAAAAATAATTTTATAAAAATAAATTACTGTTCATAACAGAAACGTTTTGGAAAATATTTTATTTAGATAGAACTATTAATTACGAAGACGTGCTCGAAAGAATCACTAAAAACGAAATTAAAATGAGTAAGTTATGACTTTTACAGGATTACGATAATTAAATATATAAAAATAGTTTTATATAATTTATAAACACTAAAAAGTTACTGTTCATTAGTAAAAAAAATATTATAAATATTATTTTACAAGACGATTGAACTCCTTATACGATAACATTATACAAATAATAAAAATGTTAAATCAAATGTTTTTAACAAAAAGTATTAGTTGGTGGTGTAACATTATAACTTGTGATGTGGTATTTACATTAAGTACATTAGACTCATTCGACCTATAATTACTTAGGTTGCATTCGGATATTCGCGTGACGTTTTCACTTATTTGATATTAGCTATCCATTCATTCACTTGAGGTGAGTTCATAGCCCCATGTTTTTATGATTACAATGATTTACAACTTTTGGGGTGAGAAACATGCATTGTTTTACAAATTGGACGCAAGTGTACATTTTAACATGATTACGTATTTGCCTAAGTAACGATAACCTACTGAGCCTATTATCATGAACTGCAACTACTTTGGAAGTGCGAATATTATAAATAGATCTATTTGGGATTGACTTCCCTGTTCGGGTGAGTAGCGCTCACTGTGCCAGTTTTCCGGACAACGAACTTATACCACGTTGGATTTGGGATGTTGCGGGTTAGAAAATCATCAAGGGCAATGTAGGCAATTTATATTGCAATTCATACATGTCGAGCTTCGGTGTCATGAGATTAGGGAAACGTAATTACAATTTATGATGTTTGCATCTGTTGCTTTATCACACACTTGGAAGTCTTGCAGTCCTACATTATATCTACATAAACCTGTGAATTCACCAACTTTATGTTGATGTTTTAAAGCATATTTTTCTCAGGTCAATAAGGTGCAAGTCAAGGATACATTGGTGGTCGTTATTTTGGATGTCATTGCATAAAGATTTAGAATCATTACATTTTGGGGATATTTGTTATGTTTAAAAATCTTTACATTTACAAGTGAACATGTTAAGCCATTGTGCTTTTGTAACAAACAATTTCAGTTATTCTAATGTATCAGTTTTCAAACGACTCATATAGAGGTCGTTCTCATATCTTTTGCTATTGATCTATGATGTAACACTCCCGGACACATTATTCCGTTGCGACCTGATTTGGGGGTGTTACATGCCCTATAACTCCTATGATCCCGAATCCCCCGAAAGTCACGAAGGTAGGGCAACCAGGTCATAGTGATTAATCCCAACTATCCCAAGAAATAGTCTAATAACCTATACATATTATTAACCCTCTCTGAAAGAGTTCTTGGACTTTTTAAGTATATTAAGTGATAGAGGCGGTAACAGGGTTTGTTCCTACACTAGGGTTAGAATAATCATCCTTCCCTAGTACCCTACTAATCCCATGTTCAAGTGGTAATCAAATAACAAGATTAACATGATCTAAACCACCCGCAATACTACCAAAACCCAGGGTTACATGATAGTCAAAAGGATATCCAATGAAACCATGATCTAACAGGAAACAAGTATTATAACGATAGTAAATTCATGACTAGGCATAGCCGCTCATGGCAACAACAAAGCAATAATTAATAAAGATAATCATGGATGGAAAACTCATAATTCTTACAGAAGTTGTTTATGAAAGATTAAATACAAAAGTGAGTTTAAGTGTGATCTCCCTTCTTATGGAATTCTTCGAGCTATGGAGGCCTTGATCACCTCTTGGATCTATGGTGGAATGGTTGATATCGAATTTTCTTAATGAGGACTCAATTTATAAATTTCGAATAGTTTACGGCGTAACCTTTGAGGGGTTTACGCCGTAAACTGCTGACGTGCACTTTCCATCTTATAGGCTTAAAGGATGTTACAGTGTAATAAAGTGTCCACCTTAAGCCGTAATGCTGACTCAGATGTCTCATCCTTCCATAATAATAATGTTACGGCATAAACCTTGTGTATGGTTACGCCGTAATCTTGTTGGGTGACGTGTCTTTCCTTGAATAGCTTATGGCGTAACACTATCATAGGGGTTACGCCGTAAAGTCTCGTAAGAATCCGTGTTTTCTTCATTTTTTGGTCCTTTTCCCGTGTTTTTTGTCACATACTTGCAGTTTACCTGAAAATAGCAAAATAATCGTAAAAGTATCGAATTCAAGTATTTATAAGACAATTGCAAGTATTTTTTAGGGGAAATTGACACTAAAAAGTATCAAGTATTTAATGTTATCACAATGCTTTGGTTGCTCCCGAGAAACGACTCAAGATTGAAAAATGCAACATGAGAATTATGTTCAACAAGCCACAAAGAGAACCCACATATCAAGTCACTCTGGATGTTCTTAAACTCTCTCCCTGCTATCCCTCTTTCCTGATCACTGCTGAAGTTCCTGAAATATATATGCATCAATTCTGAACACCATCAAGAAGATCGAAGATACCGATGCATACCAGTTCAAGCTGGATAAGCAAAAGTTCCGAATTGACACTGAAGTTTTTCGTGAGATCTGTCCCAAACTCCCTAACCAAGATTTTGTTGAACCTCCCTCCGAAGAAGAAATGGTTCCATTTATCAAGGAACTCGGGTACACTGGCAAGTTTGATATGCTATCTGAGATCCATACAGATCATATGCACCAGCCCTGGAGAACATTTGTTGCTGTCATCAATAGGTGCTTCTCAAGGAAGTCCACAGGTCTTGATAGGCTTAGGCTGTCAAGAGCTCAAATCTTGTAGGGAATTATCTACAAGAAGAATGTTGACTTTGTTGCTTTAGTGTGGGAAGATTTTACGTTTCAAGCAGATAACAGAGATATAAGTTCTGCACGTAAAAAGAACATGCCCTACCTAAGATTCACTAGAGTTATCATTAATCATTTCATCTCTAAAGATAAAACCATCTCTATGAGGAACATGATAAATCTACACACAATACGAGATGATAGCTTGTTGGGTACATTGAAATATGTCTCCAAAATAGAAGATTATGAGAAGTATGGAGCTCTGATTCCTGAAGAGATGATTAATTAAGCAATTCAACATTCTAAAGAATATAAGATTTATCTTTCCTTTGCTACTGGAAAAGTTACTCCTAAGAAAGCAAGGAAGTTTAAGAAAATTGCTGCACCTTCAAAGAAACAAACTCTTATCTTAGAAGAATAGCCTGCACAAAAGCCTAAGCGGGCTAAGAAATCTGCACCTGCTTAGAAAGATGTTTCTTCTAAGAAGTCTTCAAGAAAATAGTCAACTAGTGTACAAATGAGAGACACTCCTAATGTGTCTGTGTCGAAGAAGAAGGTACCAACAACCACTGATAGAAGCAAAGGCATTGATTTGTTGTTTGAGGCTGCTTTACTAGAAGATGCTCAAATGAAGAAAGTTCTTAAACGGAGCAAAAAGGAAACTCATTCTCGTCAAGCAAGTGGCTTAGGTGATGGAGTTGGTTCTTAACCAAAGGTTCTTGATGAGCTTCAAGACAAGACAACTGGTACAAATGAAGGAACTGGTACTATATCAGGGGTTCTCGATGTGCCCAAAGATCAATCTGAGTGTGAAAATGAGTCTTGGGGAAAAAGTGGAGATGATGATGATAGTAATGATGATGATGTCAGTGATGATGATGGTAACGATGATGACAGTGATGATGATGGTAGTGATAATGACAGTGATAATGAAAGGACTGAATCTGATGAAGATGAGAATCCTAATCTTAATCAGAACGATGATGATATAGAAGAAGAGTATGCCGATGAGTATGTGCGTACTCCATCAAGATATGAATCCACTGATGATGAAAATGAACATGTGGATGAAGAATAGTATGATCGCATTGATAAGGAATTGTATAAAGATGTGAATGTGAAGTTGAAAGATGTAGAGCAAGGAGAAGAAGGGAAAGGAGATGCAGAGAAGACTGATGCAGGTCATGATGATGTTAATCAAGAGACTGCATATGATCAAGTCGAGGATGATGCAGAGGGTCATAAAGAAATTCAGCACAAAGTTTTACAACTCCTTAGGTAGTGTACCTAATCGTTGCAGTGTAGTATAGGCAAGACTCAGGGGTTGTTATCATTATCTAGGGGAATAGGTTGGGAAGGCTTGATCATGGTCTAACTGAATTCTAGGGGTTAAGAGAAGATTCTTTTTGTGTTTTTATATTTTATGAAATTAGGTAAATCTATGGTTTGAGAGATTGGTTTGACTAACTAATAATTAAACTAATTATAATCTATGCTACTGTTGATAACTTTATGATAAACAAATGTATTTACGTAATCATGCACTACTCCTCATATTGCTTCTCCTAGATCCATTTCTTTGTCACACTTTTGATGATCTGTGTAAGTATTTCCTAGGTCATGAACTAATTACACGAATATGCCGTCTATTTAATATTCCGTTAAGGCAACGCACAAGTAAGGTAGTATGAAGACTATTACAAGGCCCCTAAGAGTATATTAAATGCATGTGAAATATCTTAAGAGGGATCAACCATATAATGGGTAAGGTAGTATAAAGACTGTTACCGATGGTATCCTTTCTACACACTCGCGTTTCCCTAGACGTGTCAACAGCGATACAGACAAAAGCTAGTTTTCTAAAGCCTAACGCGCACATTCATCAACAAGAAGCAACATCAAAAGGATCTACAACCTAAGTTTCATGCAATCATAGATAAATAAAAAGGAGGGTTTAGCCTCGCATGTTATAAAGAAAGCAAGAAGATAAATTAATCAAACAACACATAGACATATTGAATGATTAATAATAAATAACCTTACTTGATTAATACATGGATTAAAGGTAGTACAACAGGGTTTTGAGGCCCTAAAAATGACCTACAAAGGTGCTAGAATAACTAGGGTTAGTCTCCCTAGGTTTATACAAAGTTACACACTTGAAACCCTAAAAACGGTTTTATATTTATAGAGATATCGACACGACGGCGTCGCTTAGAAATCCTGACGCCGTCACCACGTAGATGATTCTAGATCCTCTTTAAGTCGTCCACGTCCTGACGCCGTCACGAAATTCTTGACGCCATTACCATATAGATCACGACGACGTCGCCTTATGCCTGCGACGTCGTCTCCACGCACTGTATGCATAAATCTTCTAGAGATTTGGTGTAGGTCCATAATCTTATCCGTTTCTTCTCTAAATGAGCCCAGGTCACGTATATTTCCTCCAAAAGCCATCCAAGTGCTAAAAGCCTAAAAACAAACGATTAAGCACGTAACCTGGGCATATTTGCATGATTTAGGGGGTTAAATGACCCCGAAATAGTGTATTAAATGACACCTCATCAAATACCCCTACACTTGGGATTTGCTTGTCCTCAAGAAAATGGGCTTTTCTACCTAAACAATAGTAGTATTAGGGTCATTTAACCTACTCTTTAAAAGTATTTTACAATACAACCTTTTCGACCTCGTAATTAAAAGCACGGAAAGTATATACTAGCACCTCACATAAGTGTTTGGGATTCTTTCACTCTTTAGGGTGTATAATAAATTATAACAACTATGGGAGACTCATTACCTGTCATAGCATATAAATTACCATAGGCTTGGTAAAGGATCAAACCTTCAGCTTCATCGCTAGGCGCAAGTATTATTCATTACTATCTAAGAGGTCTTTTAATGGGTTTTGGGGTGTAGGTGTAAGATAACATTAACGAAAACGAAAACGGATGGGACATATTTGGGTGGTGACTTTGGGTGAATTTAGAGTGGAAGGGTTAGCTAATTATTTATAAGAATACACGTTGGTTTGTATAACACCTCGTATTTTAGGTCATTGTATGACATTAAGAAATTCATAATTTATTTTTAGGGTTTTACGCGTTTACTCTTAAACCGTAAACTTTAAGTTAAATCGCGTAAACCGAAAATGATCATACAATGTAAACAGGCATTAAACGATTAAATGTTTGTATCAATCAAGTGTTATATGATTATTATGAGGATAATTAAAAACTTTGTTCATCTTATTTTTATCTGCTACGTAAAATGCTTACGTTTCATAATAAAATACGTTTAGGCATACCCGGAAGTTCTAAAACCTAACTACGCCTAAACAAATACCCACGATTATACCCAATACTCAAAATAATTAAAAATTACATCATATACATATGTATGTGCCGAAATTAAGAAGATAGGACCAAGAGTCATCATATTACATAATATCTAGATATTAACATAAAGGTAAGTCTTACACCTTTATTCAAACTTGTCATGCTAAACTTAACTAGGGTTAAGTTAGCAAGATATTTATGCTATAAATAGCCATGCATGCATGAGAAATATTTACAACTTCTATACTTAACAAAAATACATTTTCTTTCTCTCTTTTCTTCTCCAAATCTCACGGCACAAAAACCCCTTAAAATAAAATCTACACTTTGATTTTCTAAGTATATACAACCCTATACACAACATACTTAAGGTATTCTAAGGTGTTGGGAAGCATTGGTTCATCATTTTCAAGTAATAAGAAGAAAAAGGAAAGATTAGGGTTTTGAAAACCTAATCTTGGGTTATAAGCTTGGAAGCTTTGTTTT
>BQNB010000469.1:19571-142312 GCA_026074375.1 Tanacetum coccineum | reverse complement strand
CGAGGATAGCTGATTGTTTTAATTCCATGGGGTCAAATGGTGTTATTATCTGCTTTAATGATAGGATAACGACAACAACCATTCATCTTCATCCGGATCTGTTACGATATGTGGGAAGCTAAAGCAGTAAACATTGTATTTAAAGATACATCCAGGTTGGTTTGTTTTCTTTGAGGCTGTAACTACAGCAACTGTAAGGTCGAGTTCTTGGTATTCTTGGAGGTTATTATGTGAGTGCATAATGAATGTGCGTTTATTCCTTTGCAAAGAAGTTCACAACCGGCTTATGACTTTTAATGGATACAACCTTATTAAATTTAGGGGCTGTATCTTTTAATATAATAGATATATGTTGTTTTTTTTAAAGTATAAAGTTTAGGAGTACAAAGTCTAAGGAGTTATTTGTTAATTTTTTGAATTTATTAAAAAAAATAGAAAATTATAAATTTACCCTTAACTCCATTTAATTTATTTAAAATTTAATCACTAAAGTTTTATTAATTACCTTCTTTCAACCCAAACCCGAGTTAACCAAAACATTTCAACCCGATACCCGAGCCTATTTAGAACTCGAGTTAGTCAGGTTAACTCGAATTGACCCAAAAAAATTTTTGACTCGCGTGACCCGACCCGAATAAGCTTATTCGGGTTCAGGTTCAAGTTCGGGTCTGATTTTTGACACCCCTTGTTGTGGTAACAACCTTCTCGCATACAGTTGTATAGTTTTCAACTATATTTACCCGCTTAAACTATATATTGTTTTAACATTGTTCGTCACGTTTGTCAATACCTTTTGACTACTGTTTAGTTTCTACTTTAAAAATGTCACCTTGTCAGGTCTACCAATACCTTTGAGAAAATTACTGTTTAGGGACAAGATCTTTTTCTTGTCCCCCATTATGGTCAACTTTTCAAAATCTTCCCAATTTAGTCATGCTCAACTTCTCAACTGCTCAACTCCACCCAATGGTCGTCACGTGGCAATTTGCAAGTACAGTCCCCTTTAGGTTAGATGCAGGCATGACCCACTCTTGTGGCCCACAACACTCAACTACTACTTTGTCTTATCTCTATCAAATGCTCAACTAACGGCTGCTCAACTCACAAATGCTCAACTTAACAGCTCCGTATCTTTGTACCTTTTTGCTTTATTGCATGGGGAAAGAACAAAAATCTTCCACTAAGATTTTCTCGGTATTCATTATTTTTCAAAAAACACACACAACCCAGACATTGGATCTAAACTATCGATCAAAACACACACAACACAACACACACTTAGTCAAACATTGATCAAAATGAACGATTAAAATGGGTAAAACAACAAATCCGTTGCTACCACACACTTAGTTGGATCAATCCATGTAATCGTTCGTAGCACACACACATTGGTTTTCATGATTTTCTAGCACACACACAGTTGGATCAATCAATTGTTTGATTGTTTTCTAGGGTTTTTTTATTTCAATCGTTGATTCGGTTGCTAATACTTTACCTATGGCTTCTGGTGTAAAGGTAATATTATTTCAATGTTTCATTTCATTTTCTATTGGTTTTGATTTCAATCGTTCATCCACTGTTTATTTATATTTTTATATATATATTTTTTAATCAATCTAGGTTTATGACGCCAAGGTTAGTACTAGAACTAAGTTACATATCCTAAAGTCCATACGAAGTAAGTTGGCTATGAATCCTGAGCGTTATAAAAAGTTTAGAAGAACTGTATTTGGTCCGTGGTTAGATATAAGAACCCAAGAGCATGATAACCATCTAATTAACTATTTGCTACAACATCAAAGATATGTCAAGGACCCTAGTACTGATACCCCTTTTGTCTTTGATATTGGGCAACATACATTGGAGTTTGGTAGGCGGGAGTTTTGTTTGGTTACCGGTTTTCGTTTCGGGAAGTTTTGTTTAGATGATTTGAGTAAAGGTCGATCAGGTTTCCGTGACCGTGTATTTCCTGGAGTAGCCAGAGTTAAGGGGATTGAACTTAATAAACTACTCCACAGCCAAACTGATTTTAACAACCTATTGGATGATGATGCTGTCCGTGTATGTTTGCTGTTGGCTTTAGATTTTGTGTTTATGGGTTTTGAGTTAAGACATGTTATATCAAAGGAGGTGTTGAATCTAGTTGATGATTTCTCAGCATGGGATAATTTCCCTTGGGGTCACTACATTTGGGAAGAGTTTCACAAAAGGGTATACAACAATGATCATACAGTTCGTAAGGGTCATTTGAAAAAAATTGCAACTTTAGGCCCGACATACCTCCCAACCTATACTTTGCAGGGATTTGTTTTTCCCCTCAAGGTTAGTCAAGTTTTTTCAAACTTTATAAACTTGTTTTAAATGCAGAGAAAGTTGATTAGTAAATTGCATTTTTTTGTTATGTTTTCAGATATGGTTATTGGAAACCTTTCCTACTTCAAAAACATGGTGGTTTAAAGAACAGAATGTGATACCTAGGAGTGTGGCATGGAGTGATGGGACCCCCTTTTTAAAGTGTGATTATGATCGTCTCTTTAATGTTAGAACTAGGCTCAGCACCCTTACTCCCTCTTCTGATGAGATGAATAAACCATGGTGGAAATCGAGCTTAGAGTATTTCCATAATGTCTCCAATGCAAGTACATCATCTCATGCACCTTCAAATAAAAATAAACCACGGTTTAAGTGCAAGGTAATTAGCCTTAAGCCGAGAGGTTCATGTCGAGCACAGAGGTTAGGCGAGAGGTCCAAGTCCGTACGGATTGCCACCATTAATGTTGATGAAGGATAGTATGTTCAATATCTTGTAAAGAAGCTTGTGCGTCTATGCAACGGGAAATTTCCTAGCTCGTGATCACATCCGATAGAGCAATATAGTTAATCAACAAAGTTAAGATCCTTCTATAAAAAAAGCATCCGGTATATTTAATATATCCTTATATTAATATCTCACAAATTCTTTTTCTATGCAGACATCAAGTACTGCAAATGATAGTCCTGTTGATAATGTTTTTAGCGACACTAGGGACTTTGATCATGATGTAAGTGTTTTGATTTATTAAGTATTTATTTATATTTTTGCAAACTTTTTAACTTATATCAAATTACCTTATTTTTGCAGTCTTTTAGTAGGTTTACAGAAAATCCAGATGATCGAGCTGCTCTTATCAACAAGATTACGGATATGCGGGTAGATTTTCAAAGACGTATAACAGCCATTGAGCAATATTTGAAGATATCTACATCTTCTAATGTTGAAAATGTGACCTTTTTTCTTTACATAACAATAAGGTGTGTTGTATGCTTAGTTATACATATTTGTTTATATGACATTGATGTTTAATCAGTAATTTTATTAACAATTTCTTCTTTTTGCAGACCTCAGTTGAATTTGATGTAGATAATCAAATTTTGGATAATCATTCTATGGATTTTGATCATGATCCAAAGATTTGTATTTCTTTTCTGTTAGCTTTTATAAGATATCCAATGACTAAATGGGCCAAGTCTCGTCTAAACTGTTTTTGGCCCATTTAACTTGATATATCCAGTAAGTTGTATAAATAACAATTCACTCTCTTTGCAGCCCTCTTGTGGATCTGATAATCATGTTAAGGTGTGTCGTATGCTTAGTTATACATATTTGTTTATATGACATTGATGTTTAATCAGTAATTTTATTAACAATTTCTTCTTTTTGCAGACCTCAGTTGAATCTGATGTAGATAATCAAAATGTGGATAATCATTCTATGGATTTTGATCATGATCCAAAGGTTTGTATTTCTTTTCTGTTAGCTTTTATAAGATATCCAATGACTAAATGGGCCAAGTCTCATCTAAACTGTTTTTGGCCCATTTATGTACAGGTTTTAGAGCAACAAAATATTTCAGGGAAGAACTTGTTTGATGAATTTGAACAACAGGTTTCATCGAATAATGAGTTTAATCATGAGGTATAATTTGTAATTGTTTGTTATTAGTTATCAATTTACGCAAACACGCTTTTTGACATAACTTATATTTATACAGGCACTAGAGGAACCAAATGTGGCAGTCAATAATTTATTTCAAGAAGAGGACCAACAGTTTTCTTCGAAGAATTTGGATGTTCAACAAGAGGTAGAAGAACTTTTATCAGTTATCAGTTTACGCAAATACCATTTTTGACATAACTTATATTTTATACAGGCACTAGAGGAACCAAATGTGGACCAACAGTTTTCTGCGAAGAAGTTGGATGCTCAACTAGAGATGGAAGAACTTTTTGCAGTTGAAACTCTTTATTCAATGATTGATTTTGATATTCCAAAAGAGGTAAACATATGGTTGCCAACTGATATATTCACTCTATGGTTTGTAACTAAATAATCTAATCATTTTCTCTATAGGCAATACATGATCATTTGGACACTCTTTCCATGAAAAATGTTGATTATGTTCAAGGGTCCAATGATGCTAAGGTAACTCATACTTAGAATAATTTTTTAATAGTAAGTTATTTCTTAGCACACAAGTTCCTTTTCATTTAATTAAAGCTTTATTTTCAGGTTGATGTTAATCCTACTGTTGCTGTTAATGCTTTAAGGGTTCCTTGGAACGAGATCATAAAGTGAGTAGGTATCTCCAAGACCCATACATGATCCAGCCTGATTCTACCCAACCAAATCATAAAGTGCTAGGCATAAGAAAAATAAGAAACGGTGTATGCCTTTGACTACACCTGATGGTAAATTGATTCCAGCGTGGACAGAGGTATGTAAATTATACAAAATTTAAATTTTTTAAGATTTTCTATATCTATTATAGTAGTATCTACTATTTATCTAGTTTGAAATCTTTCCCATGGAATGGGAGTTGGTTAGTTTGAGTATTTTTTAATCCCATTAACCATTTCAAAAAAAACAAATTACGTACGATCAACTAGTTGAATATGTTAAGAAAAAGTTCAAGTTTAACGATACGTCCGACGTCATGTTTACTTATAAAGTTGGTACAAGGTGTCTCCACATTGTAGATGATGATGATGTCAATTTTTTTTCCAAAAAATTTTGCAGCTACAAAGGTACGGAACATACTCTTTTTATTCAAAGGCTTGACAAATGCTTAAATTCTAAACCTTCTTCTTCTAAGACATTAGATTTCGATCTTAATGCTCCTTTATTTTCTAATGATTCAAATTTTCCCAAAAATGAAACATTCGAGAATAACAAGGCAAACGACATGTATGAAAATCTTTGGCAAAAAAATACATTAAAATACATTCCTACTCCACCAAATCCGCAACCCATTATCAAAAGCACAATAAACACAAGTGTACATCACCAAAAAGCCCTCCATATTCAACAGGTGGTGCTCTCAGAGTATACATCTTGAAATAATCACTGCTCCTTGTAAACCATTCTGATTGGGCCTCAGCTCTATTTGGATATAACTCATAGTTTGGTTTTTTGTCCTAAGGAAAAAAGACGTATTATGTAGAGAAAGGCTGACTACTCAGAGAAAATAAGTAATTATGAAACAATTTAGTAATGTAACCTGGGGAAAAAGTTTCCCAAAATACTCCCATTTTTGAAATGGAAAATGCTTGGACCAGAAACATCCTCGCGGGATTCCTTCAGAATCTTTAGTCCACCAACGATCAGTCACACTTGATGACTCTAAAATCCAAATCTAAAAATGGTATATATTAGAAACAAGTTTAGTAATTAAATGACTTGACTAGTGTTTATAAACGAATACTAACCTTGAAACACAATACAAATCCATACAAGGAATATGTGGGAACAAAGTTGGGGTTAATTTCCAATGCTTTATGGTGCACTTGCTTATGGTTTGAGTTAACATTCCTGATGGCAGCGTATAACTCCCGCCACATATGTTCTCCCCAAGGAAAATCATTCCAATCTTCAAGATCCTCAACCGTCCTAAGAAATACATCAACTATTGCAGATCCTAAATCATGACCCATGAATATAACTTCCAAAGATAACAATAAACACACTCGTATAGAGTCTGAATCAGAAAGGCTTGTGAAACAAACTTCATCCTCAATCAAAGATAGAAGATCTATGTTTTTAACATACTCCCCTATCTTTTCAGGAAATACACGATCACGAAAAGTGATTCACCGTCCCTAAAACTACGAAAACTTATCCACCCAAACTTAAATACACTAATGAGACAAAATTCACGACACCCAAAGTGAAGAGTATGATCATTAACATTATAAATTAGTGGAAGATCATAGTGATCATTATCAGAAAACTTTTGCTTCTGAAGCATATAATGTATGAGACTTTCCTCATTTTGAACGTAAGTTAAATCCAACCACCGCCCAAAGCAAGTTTCCCTAAACAACACACACCGGTCCAACCCTAGTCTGTCTTTCATCAACGAAAAGTAATGAAGTTTGATTTTAACGTGAACTCTCGCATGATATTCCTAAATGCACAAAAGAAAATGAATAAACAAATTAAGAATAGTTCTGCAATATTATGAATCTAGCTGTACTAATTGTTTAAGTAGAAGATAATAAGCACAACATAATCAAATTAATGGCTGTTACAAATATATGTCAAGACATGAATATACAAATAAACATAGTTTTGGAATCTTAAGACGTGTTTAGATTAAGTAGTTGCTATGAATCTATAAGTACTAATTCTTTTAGCAGGCAATTACAATAAGCTAAAAAATAATAAGTATGGTCATGCAGGTAAAAACAATAAGAAAAGTCAACACTATTTGCTAACTCAAACAATTTTGGAAGTTGTGGGTAGTATGTATCCTAAGAGAATATGTGAAATGAGACCTTTGTTATCTACTATTTCTGGAAAGTGAAAACATTAGGAATTAAATGTCATTTCTATACAGGTTTGCATGTGAGGTACATTTATTTTTCTTTCCTAAAATTATTATGTAGTTGACTGTTTGTGTGGCTTTATCTATTTAAAGGCTTTATCTATCTAAAGGGTGAGGTCCTCTATGTTTTTATGGTCTTGCCTCTGAACTCACAGTCATAAGAAGGTAACAAATGGCATGGTTACCGATATGTGGTGAGCTACGCAGAACTTCTAATTCTGTGAAATGGGAGCCCATGTTTGTTCTTTACTGTCAGAGGTCGTTGACTGAAGACTACAGGCTTGCAAGAGAGATAACTAGGGTGAGTGGTCAAGTTAATAATGTGGTTATAGCGCGGGCGCAATTTCTTGATGAGCCCCCCCCCCCTTAGCAAAAATTTTAAGTTTTTTTTGGGACACTCATGAGCCTGGCGAAAATGGCTGAGCTTTTATCCATGAGTTTCAAAATGAAAGACTGTGAGATAGTGGACAAATTGCAGATCTTGGCAAGGGAAATGGAGTTGAATGCTCGTAAAAAAATTTGTTCATTGAGAAGCTTAATGGTCTCATTCCGTATTGAGGATGTTGGTGAAGTAGCATTTGTAAAATAATTCCAATGGCCGTGTGGTTCTATTTTACTTCTGTATGTGTTTATTGTGTAATGTAGAATAAGGAAAATGGTCGTGTGGATGTGTTTAAGCATTTGTAGCGTTTATTGTGTAATGTATGATTAATCTAAGATGGTACTTTGTATGATATTAAATTAAATAAATCTCGACGCCTGTTCTATCTAACTAACAGACCTTTGGAATGACTTGGTTGAGACTTAGAAGAAAATACTATGTAATTCATAACCATAAAGCCTAAAAGTACAGAACTGAAATCCTACTTTAAGGTATGATCCATTGGAATCCTACTTTGGAACGACTTGGTTGGGACTTTGGAACGACAGTAAATGATTTGCAACTTGCAAAAACTTTGCATCAACAAACATGGCATTGAATCTTGAACAAAAACAAACCCATATCACAAAGCAACATCAAATTAACTTGAAAAAAAAACAAACCGACATTAGACTAACTAATGATTTTCAACTTGCAAGAACAAGAATAACTTAAAAAAACGAAATCAAAATCCTAAAAGCACAAAACTTTACATCACCAAAAATCGAATTAACTTAATGAAACATCAAACATAATCAAAAAAAGTATTACATAAATCTCGACAAAATAACGAGCCACAAATAAGCAGTCAAAACTAAGAAGTTCACTATTTAGCATGTCAATTCAAATAAGCAACAATAAAGCAAATGAAAACAACAAAGAAGTATCAAAAGTCAAAAGTTGAATCAAAGAACAATAAACAATGTGCGAGTGTGTGTGTGTGTTTTTTAAGATCTATGATTCAAATTAAAGGTTGGGTCTGGAAAAAAAATTACCCCAAAAAAAGTACGACGTCATGTCCGTCGTGTACAGTCCCAAGAAAGAGGTAGCCGCCGGTTGAGCATTTGTGAGTTGAGTAGCCGTCGGTTGAGCATTTGATGAGAGATAAGAAAAAGTAGTAGTTGAGTGTTGTGGGCCACAAGAGAGGGACATGCCTGCATCTAACATAAAGGGGATTGTACTTGCAAATTGTCACGTGACGACCATTGTGGGTGGGTTGACGTTTAGAAGTTGAGCATGGACCAAATTAGAATATTTTTGAAAAGTTTGACCAAAATGGAATACAAAAAAAAAGATCTTATCCCTAAGACATAATTCTCAATACATTTTCGGCTACTGTACACAAGACTCGATTTTCAAGCTGTCAAGTCAATTTCGACTTTTTATTTTACTTATCAAATTTGAATTTTACAATCACATTATAATATTGTGTTTTATGTTGTACGAAGTAATATTTTATCATTCAAATCATTTCGTTAAAAATGATCCTAAATTATACACAACCAATACATTTTTATTGACTATTTTAACACATGTAAGAAAGTATAATTACCCGCGCGTTGCTGCGGGTCGTTAATCTTTTTTCGCGTAGTTACGAGGCATTATTATTTTTTACTTTTTTATTTTGTGTGTTTTTTATTTTTACGGTCTCATTTTAAAAGTTTAATTTTTTTTCTTATATGTGGCTTAATGTGTGGGCTCATGTTTTAAAGGTTTCTTTTTTGGCCTATTAACGATTTTATTTAATATAATTTTATGAAAGAAAAAAATCATGCGTTTGTTATTATATTCTGTATGAAGTTAATATTTTTTTCGTCTCATGTTTAATAGTGCGTGTTAATTTTTGGCGTTAAAATTTTTATTTATTCTTATTCTAATTTTTTATTTGGAGCGGGTTTATTTTTCGTCTCAATGTTTAAAAGATTGTTTTTTTATTATAGCTTATGTGTTGGGCCTCATGTCGCGGGTATTTTTTTATCTTAATAAGTCAATATTTTTGTAATTTTTTTTTCTATTTTGTGCCGAGCGGTTTTTTTTACATTGCCAACAAAAAAAAAAGCCAAATTGGTTGGCCCAAATTGGGAGCCCAAAGGGCCGAGATTATTTTTATTTTTTTTATTTTGTGCGATTTTATTTTTTCGGCCTCATGTTTAATAGTTTTTTTTTCTTCTTATACGGGCTTATGTGTGGGGCTTATGTTTAAAGGTTTCTTTTTTTGGTTATACGATGGTTTTTTTAATATAATATTATGGGAACATAGGCTTTAAATGAGAATCGCGCGTTACTGCAGGGCGTTTTTTTTATTGTATTTTGTGCGGGTTTATTTTTTCGGTCTCATGTTTAATAGTGCGGGTTAATTTTTGCGTTAAAATTTTATTTTTATCCTTTTCTATTTTTTATTTGTGCGGGTTTATTTTTTCGGTCTCATGTTTAATAGTTTGTTTTTTTATATGAGCTTATGTGTTGGGCCTCATGTCGCGAGTATTTTTTTATCTGAATAAGTCAATATTTTTGTAGTGTTTTTTTCTATTTTATGCCGAGCGGTTTTTTTTACATTGCCTACAAAAAAAAAAAAAAAAATTGTCAAATGGGCCGGCCCAAAATGGGAGCCCAATAGGCCGGTTACTGTAGCGGAGCTGCCAAAAACGGCAGCGTTTTTAACTCTAATATAGTGTATATATATATATAATCATCTCAAGCTTATTGTTTTCAAATGGAAACATGCCAAAGCAACCTACAACATAAACCACTAATATTAAAGAGACAATGTATTCACAGTGGCAACAGCAACTTCCGACGACAAGCTTCCGGCGACAGATTTGGTAGCAGCAGAAGATCTACAAAATTCTATAGTAAAAAAATGTTACATTTATAATAATAAATTTATTTTTATTTTTCAGTTTTAACAAATGATTTTATTATAATCAAATAAGTAATACAATTATTCAAATAAGTTTTCCAAATTGTTGTTTTTTTCAACAAAAAAAAAGAATAAATATGCGTACCTTTTACCCATTTAGATTTTACATTGAAATCCAAACATCTAAGCGAAAATTACTTGAATGACCTATTTGAAAAAGTTTTTTCTTGCAGAGACCTGCTTTTTTTTTCTTTCGTAAATGACCTTTTTAATCGCTACGAAATGGTAGCGATCTACTATTTGGACACGTGTCACACTCCGATAAGTTTTAAACATTTATCGAAAAAAAAGTAGATCGCGCCCTATGGGTAGCGATTTAAAAAAAAATTCATCATTTTGTTTTAGGGTTTTGTTACTTTGGTTGATTTTATTTTTAAAAATCTTGATCCGGCCTAACTTTGCGCATAAATTTGCATAGCGATTTTTTGTAATTTTTTTTTGCTTATTTGTGTAATCTTTGATGAACGCTACATAGTGAATTTAAATTTATAAAAAAAAAGTTTTAATACGCATAAGATATAATGATGCAAAGTGTGCCACTTGGAATTTTTAATTTTTTTTTTCAATACAATTGTATAGCTATGTTTTAGTAATTATAAAAGTTGTAATTGAAACCTTAAAATTAACGGTATTCATTAAAATCATTACAACATGATAACCACCAGATATCTAGTAGAGTACATGGCCAACCTTATTTAGACGATATAAAAACATAAAAACAACAACAAACAACGACATACATGGTTTAGGTCAAACTTAGTGTTAAAAGCAATAATGCTTTACCCATGTCTCTATATTCGTCGTCACTTGCGATTTTTCTCCATGCTTCTTAGCACCATCATCCCTGCGCTTCAAGTGTAACACTTTTTTCATGTCCGCGTTTCCTGTCATGGCATCCTAGGCGTGACTAACCATAGTCATAAATGATGTGATGCGTGCAATACCATCAGAATTGTTAAATTTCTACCCTACGATCGTAAACCTATCAGCAAAGCCGATGCAACAAGCTAAAATTTGTTCCTTCAAAATACTTCTTCATCAAGTGCATCTGTAGTTTTCGTAAGGACATTTAACCTAACTTGTTCTGGTTACTGCCGATAGGTAGAAAAAGAGAAGAAACCATTTAATAAGCTTGTTTGAATGATACATTTGGTTGTGAGTAAGAGTCCCCAATTTTGTATGATGTATATATAACATTTTGTACTCAATAGTTATTGAAATTTTAAAAAAAACTGAAACCGGAATTGTCAGATATTTTCCTAAATCGCGCGTAATTTTAAGTGATAGACAGCATTGTCAGTGAGTTGTCTTATTTGTTGCAGTAAAAAACATGTGTGTTGTCAAATCATGTCATAAATCGCGTGTAATTTTAAGTGATAGACAGCATTGTCAGTGAGTTGTCTTATCTGTTGCAGTAAAAACATGTGTGTTGTCAAATCATGTCATGAATATTGTAAAATGTTCATTGATAAAAAACATTGTCATTGAGTAGTTTTTTAGTTTTGATGCAGAATGAATAAAATCACTTTTATTCAAATTTTCATTGAAAAAATAAAATACATAGTAAATAAACCACATAAGAATCTAGTAAATTTATGCAACCTTATTTTAACACCATTGAAAAAAAATAACAAACAACAACAACACACATGTTGGCCATAGTGGTTATATCAGCACATCATATATATAGTTTATAATGCCATGTAGTTGTTAATGAAGTTTTGCTTTGCAGAAATGCTCCTCAACAATTGTTGTCTTGTTCTGAGCATGTTGTTTATTGTACGGATATCCGCTTCAAGTGTCATTAGTAGAGCATGCAATCCGTAGCTATTAAGGCTAGTTGTAGGCATACTTTGCAACATTGTTATTTGTACTCAACGGATAAGCATTTCTCTAATAACGAGTTAAGTTGCACAACAACTGATTTGCAAGTGTTTCCTCAGCATGAATCTCCCTTTGTAGTTTTGAAACAATTGTTTGACGTGCTTCATTTGCCCAATAAGCCATATAGTTTGTAAGTGGAGAGACTAAAGTGTAGAGAGAGGTAGAGACAAAAGTGTAATGTAGGATGATAGATAGTTGATATAGAGAAATAGTATGTCAGATCTTTATCAATAGACTGAAATAGTCAAAAAGACTGACAAATCTCATACATTTATAATAGATTTTCATGGATTGGTATTTATCAACTGTCATTGACTTGTTTTATTAAGATTGGTACTTAATTATTCAATTCATAGAAAAAAGGAACAAAATGTGTACATTGAAGTAGACTTTGTTAAGTACATATCATTACATGAATATTAGTACATATAAATCACTTCAAATCGTGTTACCAGTTGAACTCTTTATATTATATTCGTTTCTCGCTTTGATGTAAGATAGCTTAGATATAAACTTTGGTCTTCCATAGAGCATTGTTTGGAATCAGCAACCCCGCGACTTAGATCTATCTTTGGACAGATACGATTGGTTTCCGACGTCAACAAAGTGTTTCTTGTTCCGCCCATAACAACCCATTTGATGAAATGTGATCATTTTGTGTTAACCTGCCTTGTAAATCTTCATTTCACTGAGTAGTCAGTTATGACATGGTTCATTCATTTCTGCCAAGCTAGCATTTGGGAAAATATATTTGGATATAACAAAATTGACACCGATGTGGTCAACGTAAATTTCCAATTTGTACAGCGCTGAAGATATATCAACATGAAAAAAAACCCATGCATATCGTAGTTCTAATTTTAACGGTTATTGGAAAATCCAATGTGCTGTAATTTTATAATAAAGAGCCATGAATCTTTGTACCCAAAATATTAATAAAATATTGTTTTAGATCTTCTAGTTTCATTCTTGGAATGTTGATGTTTTATTGAATCCACCTTGACGTACATCCATGTTATTTGTGTCATCCGAGCAAGCCCCCATTGACCATTTAGTAATAACCACAAAATGAAAACGGTTTGCGTGTAGGGTCTTAGCAGGTTTGTTATTATTAATAAAACCTAGTTCACCAATTAATCTTCAAGTAATCAAAACTTTTTCTCTTCTTTCTGCAGTTGATGTAGATAGCTGAGTGATTCTTCTAGTTTGATTTTAGTTTCTTTAGAAAGACACCTGCAAATGATTCTTCCAAAGAACCATCGTTTGGAATCAATATCGTGCTTAAATCTATGGGATAGATGAGAAACAAAAAATCTGGAGCTTCCCAGCAACTTTTTGCAATGTCATACAAAACATAGTATAAATCATTCTTAATTTGTTTTATACATTGATAACGTTAGTTTGGTGCCAACTGTAAAAAAGAGATATGAATCTCTTGTATATTCTTTTTAGATAACTAAACATATGCATCAAAATTCATTGAAAAACGTGAACATTCAGACTTGAAACACATGGTATGTTAGGTGTTTTTTTTGATTTAAATTCACCCGTTGTGGTTTACATCGAACCTCAAAAAGTAGTATTTGATGACAATCGGACATTTTGTAAAGTAATAATAGTTGAATAAAATAAATTGTTGAAAATAAGTATTGTCTACTATGTTATATATACAAATTGTATAT
Organism: Tanacetum coccineum; assembly: GCA_026074375.1. Classification (NCBI taxonomy): domain Eukaryota; kingdom Viridiplantae; phylum Streptophyta; class Magnoliopsida; order Asterales; family Asteraceae; genus Tanacetum; species Tanacetum coccineum. Next base: position 128,542 of record BQNB010000469.1, on the reverse strand, counting down.
CAAAAATTAATAAAATCTTTCAATGCCATGAATCATACAATTTATATTATTGTTACACTAAAAACAAGGAAATTACATGCTACAAACAATTATAAAAAAATTATTTCATAGTAACTATCGCAAAAATAACTTTTGCACAAAAGGGTTTCCTTGATTCTTTGTTTTCATTTGTCCTCATCTTTTTGTTTCCTTTCAACTCCATATGGGATACTTCAACCCAGAAAACGTACACATGTTAGTCGTTTATTATGAGTCTATCAAATGAAGTAATCATGTCCCCTCTTGTATAGCATCATCCAATGACAAACTGAACCAAAACTAACAATTAGTTCTTTATTATAAAAAACTTGGTGTGATTTTTATCGTAACCCATAACAATTTGTTTAACATTAATTTAACCTTGATATGTGAAAATTTCTCCACCCAATCCGGATCTAATGTACAACCATCTCACCAAACAAATTCTCGTTCTAGGCGACAAGTAAACCTTCCCCTAATGGTGTAAAAGACAAAAAAAAAAAAAATAAAACAAAAAGGACCTTAAATGTCATTTTTTGAAATTGAAAATGAAATAAAGAAATGTTTACTGTTGTTGTTCAAGTTGAACCACTAAGTATGTGGTTTATATAGTGTTTACTGTTTTTCATTCATGACAATAAATCGCGTAGAATACATAGTGATAAACATAGTGTCAGTGGACTTGTCAAATCAATGTATATATTTAGTGATTGACTTTGTCTAATGTGTCCCATTGATTTGTCATATCCATATGATAAATCGGTAAAATAGATATGATCAACACTGTGTTGGGGACTTTGTCAATCATGACATAAAAAATTTCCCTAAAAAACTAAGTCCAGCACATGTACAGTGACAGTCAAGCCATTTATTTCTCATAATAAATGTTTTTACTGATTGTCGTTACCCATTTTTTTGTGATGTTTTAGCAGTATATTATAGCTACAAGGATCAATTAAAATTTAGTGTTGAATGTACTAACATAATAAGTTTATTTGAAAATGAAATTATATTACTATCATTAAAATCCAAAAATACAATTTTAACAATAAATCACCATAAATCATAAAAACATACAATTTCTTTAAAAACCCAAACGAATTTAAACTAACTATTTGAACATTTGAGTTCATATCATCTAGATGTTCGCCTCATATTGGCTGAGAATTGTAATTGTTCATACATTTAGATGATTAGTGTGATGTCCATCGTATGCCTGAGATGTGTTTGTGAAATGTTGGTTGTAAGGTTACGATTAGTATGGGGTTTCACCACATTCTTGTGATGGGTATGTGGTAGCACCGTATTGTCGTGATGTGTAATGGTTGAAAGTATGGAAAAATGTTGTCGTGTTGTTGATTTCAGGATCGTGAGGAATGATGGTTGGTTTGTTCAGTGGCATTTCTTGATCATAACGAGAACGTATGTTTATACAAGGCGGTTGAAACGACAAAAGGGCTTAATTGCATTTGATCACGTATGTGTTCCCGCTTTGTGTGAACCTACAGCATGTATTAGTCTTGGCTCCTCTCCTTGATATTTATACGGTTTATTGTATTTTTAGGAAGACGGCCGAGCTGTGGGTGTCCATAATTCGAGGAGGATACTTTCTGAATATTTGCGAAAAAATCCCATTGCGACATATTCCCTAGAAAATGAATTGATTCCGAATAAGTGCCTTGATATTTGGGTTTTTTAAACCAATCTGCTACATATTGGACACAATCCGTCAGACCCATAAACCTTGTCACAACTATTACGTGACCACCAAACGAATCCTGAAAGCTGCCATTTACACATTCACATATGTCCTTTTTAAGTTCAGCTATACGAATATATTGACCGTCTGAAACTTCGTACTGATATGGGTTAACACCTTTAACAACCCATGTCGCGCTTTTCATACTTTTTTTAGCCACTTTGTGTGCTGCCCAATCAGTTATTTCATACGTCATATTTTCTACAATAATACATAAACAAGAATCAATTACAGTAGTTGATATTGAAAAAAAAAGTTATAGATTATGTGTTTTAAGAAAAATACCTGCCAGTTGTTGACGTTTATACTACCATTCTTGCACCATCGCACGATACGTCTCCGCTAACTTTAACACAGGCTCTTTTCTATGTATTACACTTTTAACATTGACAGACTCCACACTATTCGATGTTATATACTATAAACCGAACTAAGGCAATGCGCTCTTGACCATACTTTGTATACCAGACATCACAAGCTCTGTATGCATCAGCAGAGCATTTTGTAGTTTGCTCATGTTGGTTGCAACTCTTTCTCACGTGTATATGCCTTGCATATTTACCAAATAAACCTTTTTCTTTTTGGGTTTTCAAGATAGGTTCATCATATGATGACACAACAAACAACAAAGAATGCTAAAGGTATTACATTTTCTAACTGCCAAGCTATAGCAGCATACCTAACAATATGGAATAACAAATTCGGGTAATCAACCAATGCATTCTCTGAGTACAGACATCGCACCATGGTCCAACATGGACCTGTTTCCCTTTTGGCACAATCTGAATGTTTCCATATCCATGGCCACAACAATAGTACAAGATTTTGTTCCCTTGTAAAAGACCCTATAAATGCGCCACAAAAATCGATCCATAAGCACAAAGGGCGTAGATAATTGCGATGAACGAATCTGGAATAAAACATTATATAACATAACGAATCTATAATAAAACAATAAAACTATTAGTATGTGTAGAGCTGACTATACCGAAAGCACTAATGGCTAATGAATAGCATCTCGAAAACCCGTTTCGTCTGTTTTGATACTTTTACTGTACTTTCGTATTTTTTTCGTCTAGATTAAAACAATACTATGGGAGCATTTCCAAAAGCTACATAGAGTGAATCCCTTATCTTTGTAATGCATAATTCCTTCCCTTTCCATGCTTGTTGGTACAAGATAATATGAATTTATATTCTGACAAAATATCTTGTTGTTATCTTCCTTTTAAAATACGCGACCTATCTGTTCATAGAACCAGCTTACCTTAATCCACTTTTCTGTATTTTTTCACATTTTTCCAATATTGTTTGCTATTTTTTATCATTTATTATCTTTAAAACAGTTTTTTAATCATTAAAAATTAAATAAAAATCAAAAAAATATTTTTCTTTTTTAGAAAATTTTATTTTATCATATTTCATCTAGGAAAAATAGAAAAACTTTCGTAGGGTCATTTTTGTAAAATTTTAATTTTTAAAGCTCGGGTTTCGGGCCCGGGTCTCGTTTTCTTCGTTTTTAACCCTTTTAAGCTTTCGATTTAGAATTTTCTTTCATTTTTATTTTAGTTTAGTTATTTTAAATCATAAAAACCAAAAAAAATCAATTTAGGGTTTAATTTTTAGATAATTTAGTTTTTTTTATTTGCGTTTTTACGTTTTCGTCTACGTTTTAGGTTTAAATCATTTTAGCTTTCGTTTTTAGGATTTCCTTAATCGTTTTGCATTTTAATTAGAAAAACCAAATCCAATTTTTTTTTATTCAAACATCAAATAACAAACCGACTCTCGACTTTCCAATTCACTCCTCGTTGGGACTACGACCCGGAAACATCATATACTACTCTCGATTTCATTGATTGTCTTGATAATTATCCTCATTATATTTTTATAAGTATTATATATTTATTTATATAAAAAAGGGTTAATAAATCTAGCAGTCAATGTGCAAATTCATATTTTGAATTACAAGCACATCCAACAAAAAATTATATCTCAGCGTCGTCTGTGATATCAACATTATAGTCAAATGACGAGAGCTTAAACGATAAATTTATTTGAGAATATGCTTCAAAATTGAATTTCTTCATCATCATTTCATGTAACATTGAGTACGTCAAATCTTCTGATGTTATGGCACCTCGTTGTGTTTCATTCTAATGAATGAAGCACTTGAAGTTTCCTATATTTGACGCCATATTTATTTTTGTGATTCAGTTTATGATGTTATCACCTCATGTTGGTTTGAATATATATATATAGTAAAATAAATGTCATAATAATTTAGTAGATTGCTTCAATGATGAAGTGATCTAGTCCATGTCATAGAATTGTCTAGTCAATGTTTGTATAATGTCATAATAATTTAGTAGATCGCTACAATGATGAAGTGATCTAGTCCATGTCATAGAATTGTCTAGTCAATGTTTGTATAATGTCATAAATTTCAATGTTTGTTAACAGTAAAACAAATGTCAGATATTAGTAGATCGCTACAATGATGAAGTGATCTAGTCCATGTCATAGAATTGTCTAGTCAATGTTTATGTAATGTCATAATAATTTAGTAGATCGCTACAATGATGAAGTGATCTAGTCCATGTTATAGAATTGTCTAGTCAATGTTTGTATAATGTCATAATAATTTAGTAGATCGCGTTAATTTAAAAGTGATCTGGTCCATGTCATAGACTTGTCTAGTCAATGTTTTTTAACAGTATATGTAATTTCGGAATTATTTTCTAGATCGCGTGAAGTTAATAGTGATCAAGTCCATGTCATAGACCTGTCTAGTCAATGTTTTATAATAGTTTATGTAATTTTGGAATTATTTTCTAGATCGCGTGAAGTTAATGGTGATCAAGTCCATGTCATAGACCTGTCTAGTCTATGTTTTTTAACAGTATATGTAATGTCAGAATTATTTTATAGATCGCGTGAAGTTAATAGTGATCAAGTCCATGTCATAGTCAATGTTTTTTAACGGTATCTGTAATGTACGAATAATGTGAATATGATGTATACTATGTTATTGCTGTATATATACCTAGTAAAATAACATAGAGCCATAACCATTAAAATCTTTAAACAATGCCAGACAACATACCATTTGATCTTCAATTGGCTATCATGAATAGACTTTCAGTGAGATCTTTACTTCAATTTCGTACTGTGTCAAAGTTGTGGAAGTATTCCATAGACTGTTTCGACTTTATTTGTAAATACGGTTGTTGTGAGAGCAATAATTGTTGTTTATATTTAACCTTTAAGAAAAATATTAAAGGTTTTATATGCTCGTTAGATGATAATTTAGCATTGTCACATGTAGTTTCTAATTTAAATTTTTTTCTCTTAAACTAGTTGCTACATCTGAAGGTGTATGGTGTTTTTCATATGGGGAAAACTCAATGCTATTTATTTGGAACACATCACTTAAAAAATCGGTCCGTATATTAGTCCCCAATTACACATTTGAACCTGACTCACCCAAAATGTTATTTGGTTTTGGTGTCCATCCTGTCACTCTAGACCCAACACTTTTGAAGATATATTATCTCTATTATGGTCAAGGTCCATGGTATGTGTCAGTGTTTACATTAAGCTCGAGAACTTGGTATAAACTTGAGAGTTACTGTTTGCCACGTGAATCTATAAAAATTAAACGGTCAAGTCAAGCAGTTGTTGTGGGTAAAATTTTCTACGTTGGTTCAGAGAAATTTTATAGTGATGATGGTATTTCATACAAAATTTACATGTTAGTTTTATTTGATTTGATTACTCGCCAATTTTAGGTTATAAGCATGCCTGAACAGATGCTAGTCGGGGAATTTTTACCTCCATACTTTATTTCCCAGCTTGAAGACTCTATTATAATATCTGGCAGTTTTAATTTTGGTGACTTTCGTATTATATATGCATGGGAGCTAGAAGTTGATGATGGTGAAGTTTCATCGTGCAGACAACTATTCACAATTCCATATGTTGTCCAGCAGAGCATGCACTCAAATTAATTGGATTTACTAAAGATAAGCAACTAATAGTTGAAGCTTCGTTACTCCAACAATTGCATTAGTCACTACAAGTGTTCAATCCAAGCTTTCAAAGTTTTCAAAACGCTGGTGTCGAAGCAAACCATGGTTCATTTTTCATTGGCCAATACAAAGAATCACTAATGCTTGTTAATGAACAAAGCATGGGAATAATAATTTAGGTTTTGTCGTTAATGTTATTATTGTATGCATATTATGTTTTAACCGTGTAAGTCTTTTTTTATTACTAGATTTAAAGTATTTGCATGTTTAGTATTTGCATATCATGTAAACACGTGTATAAACACCTTTGCTTTCATTATTGTTCCTCTATATATACCCTACGTTGATACTCAATTCACACACTCTTATTTTCAACAACATAATCCTCTAATATTTTCTTTCTTACTTGTTTACAATGTCTGACTACATACACTTTGATATCCAAATCAAAATCATGAAAAATTACCTGTTAAGAGTTTACTCAAGTTTTGTATGGTGTCAAAATCATGGAAGTATACAATAGATAGTGACATCTTCGGCCGTGAATACGGTTCTCGTCAAAGTGAAATGTGTTGTTTTACTTTAAAGTTTAATGTGGGTAACAAACATTTTATGTGTTCTGCAGATGGAAGGATGTCCTTAAGTTTGCTAAATACAAATTTTCCACAAACAAATCTAACACCAATTACCACTTCTAAGGGGGTATGGGGTTTTTCATTTGGTTGTCATGTAGGGGCGATTCTTTAGAACCCATGTATAAGAAAATTTTCTAAAACTGAAGTCCCTTTCATGCCCAATAGGCCAGCAATTGAAAAAATTGTTTGGGGTTACACGTTAGACCCAACAATACTTAATATTTTTATGCCGTTATACAGAGACGGACCGTGGCATGTGTTAATGTATACTTTGAACTTGAATACATGGACTGTTATTGGGAATGACCATTTGCCCCGTCTCGGTATAAGAATAAAACGATCGTGTGGAGTAGCAGTTGCAAGTAGTTGTATTTTCTGAGGTTGTTCTAAGACTTTTTTTAATGATGATGGTTCTTCTTACAAACCGTATATGCTTGTTTCTTTCGATTTGATTAACCACCAATTTCATGTTTTAGACATACCTACTCAATTAAGGAACTCACTTACAATTCCATTCTATATTTCTAAGCTAGGAAACTCTCTTGTAATTTCAGGAAACCTCATTCATTATGAGAACTGATATATATGTGCATGGTTATTAGAAGTCGAAGCTGCTGTTGTAATATTCTGGAGAGTGCTATTTGTCAATCCCTCCCAAAATATTGCAAAATTACTTGGATTTACTATGGACGATGATCCAATTGTTGAAGTTGATAGCGGCCAAGAAATGGTTCACACGTTACAAGTTTATGACTGTTCGTCACAACAATTTCATAACGTCAGTATCGAAGGTGATGGTGGATCATTCTTCATTGGCCCATACAAAGAATCACTAATTCTTCTTAATGTTTAATAACTAGCGTAGGTTGTTTTATCTATTTAATGTTTAAGTTAACATGCTTTGTCGATTTCTTTTTATTTTGTATTTTAATTTTAGTAGATTGGTAATGTAATTCGGTCATGTCATTGTAATATAAGTAATGAATTTTTATCATCGTATTGTCTATTAATATTGTTGTTATGTATAGTATTTTTATGTGATGTTTTTAATATACAAAATAAAAAACTCCCACCAATAAATATTCACAAAAACACCACCGCCAAAAAACTTCTCGTTACTATAAAAGCAGATATTATCCTCACAACCACCAACAGATCACACACACTCTTACCATCACAACCACCAACAGATCAAACTATTATTATGGTGTTGATGGTGCCATATGAAGCTTTTGCGTGTCGTTGTGGAGCCGGAGATGTTGTTCTACGAGAATCGTATCAACCCAAAACCCGTGGCAAACTATACTATGCGTGTCCAAAATCCAAGGTGACTATTCCCTTTTTTTGGTGTATTATACAAAATATATGATTACTTGTTAATAATTGAATTTTGTAATCTTGAACAGCCTAGGCAAAATTACTATGGATGTCAATTTTTCTTATGGAAAGAAGAACGAGTTGGTCTGCTAATCAGTTCTCCTGGAGGTTCATCCACACCAAGTTTTTCTCTAGGAACTTCATCGACTCCAATTTCTTCTCCAACACCCTCCACACCTCCAATCCATTATGGGGGATCACCAAGCAATACAGAGTGCTCAAACTGCAAGCCCTTGAAGGATAAAGGTACTACAAGCAACACGGAAAATGTATATGCATCTGGAACAACACACACTTAATTCAGCTTCACTACTTTACGATCTTAACAATGACATGAAAAAACTTGGTTTGGAATAGTGTGTATTTGGAAGTAAATTTGTATGCTTCATTTGTTTTAACTGTTATGGATATTCTAATGTATTAATTTTCTGTCTCGAATAAAATGTAAGTGTTTCCTTAAAGATTACAAATTTAAACACAAGACATAACTCATTCATTGAAATACAAATACATATTGCATAAATTAAATACAATACAGAACTGTAAACACAATACGAAATTTTAAACGCAATACGAGGTTTTAAACAAATACATAAAATAATATAACAACACTATTAACTAAATTTGTTGTATCCAACCAGTTTTATCCATGATTTGTTTTTCCAACATTACCGCCTTCAACAACAAATCATTGTTTATCTCGTAGTCTAATTCAAATTCTATTCAGAAAATTTTCAATCAATGCACGTTGCTCTAGTGGAATATCTTTGCATTCCTCGTATGCTTTCCGCAATTTATCTTTAGCTGTAGATGCATCATTAAATTTGTGAGCTAAGTTCATCATCGCTAACTGAGGACCTCGATCCTCCTGAATTTGTTTTCCAACCATAGCTTTGGTTTGATCATAAGAATGTGGAACCGAACACGCCATTAAGATTTATTATTAAAAAAGTTTGTGTTTAAATTTTTTATATTTAAAGGGGTATTTATATGTTTATAAAAATAAAAATGATGAAACCATTGTCAGGGACTTGTCAACTCAATGATTATATGTTGTCATTGAATTGTCTAATCTGCAAGTGAATAGTAACAAACTACTACTAAATCGCGTAAATAATTCAGTGATAAAACCTTTGTCAGGGACTTGTCAACTCAATGATTATATATTATCATTGAATTGTCTAATCTGTCAGTAAATAGTAAAAAACTAGTAATAAATCGCGTAAATAATTCAGTGATAAAACAAATGTCATGGACTTGTCCAATCAATGTTTGTATACAGTCATTGAATTGTCAAATCTGTAACAGAATTATCAAATCATGTCATAAATCGCTACAAATACTAAGTGATGATGCCATTACATTATATATAACTTGTCGATACATTCATAATACAACATTATCTTAAAAATCAAACATATCAATGGACGCATATTCAAAGAAATTCAAATGTGTATTACATTTTAATTCATTTGAGGAACGCGTCATTATGTACGATGATATGACATACTCAACGTTACTTGAATTCGTTGTGAAGAGATTCAATTTAGATCCTAATATCCTGTTCAATTTATCGTTTAACCTCCCTGCAATTGAAAGGGATATTACAAACGACAAGGATGTCGAATTTTTTATTGATTGTGCTACCAATTCTTCAATTAACATACGCTGTTGTAACCATATCCCTCAACCCGCCCCAAAATCCCATTATGATAATACTACGAAATCCTCGCGGGTAATAGTTCAACAAGCCAAGATGCTGAAAGGAAAGGTTTTTATTCTTGATTCAGATGGGGATTTAATGTCAACACAAAAATATATGCAAAAAATAATTAAAGATGTGGGTGAGGATGATGATTTCAACAGTGAGGCGTGGGTTAGCGCCACTAACTATGTGATGGCATTTGGTGGCACTGTAACTGGATGTCTAGGAGACATCGACAACTTTCTGAAAAAGGGAAAACTTGACCACATTGTTGCAATAGTAAAGTCTTGTTCTTCGAATATGCTTGGCGATCTAAATGTGACTTTGAAAGATATAATCAAGTACAATACCTAGACTAATACAGATCAACAAAGTCAGGGTGAGGGTTTTTAGGGAAGATATTACTGTAGGAGCTGCTATGATACTAAAAAATGTCTCTGTTTTTACTCCTAGACCATCAGAGCATTACCTAAACATTACAATGAGAAATGTGGTTGAAGTAATTCGGTAAAGATTCCGTTCTTTATGTAAGTGTCACTGTTAATCTTATCATTAATTATGTCCGTTTATGTTTTTAAACAAGCGTATTACAACAAATATCATCGAATATAAATGTTTTTTAATGCAATATCTACTTATTATTTGTTTATCAAAGAGATATTCAATATTTTTCACACAAATAGGTTAACTTTCAACATACAATAATTCAAAATAAAAACTAATCAATAAACCACAATCTCTAGTAATCCTCACACCATAGATTGATAGATAAAAACACTTCACATGTTATTTCTAAATGTCCAGCCCAAACTCTTGAGGATCACCGACACCTTTGCACTTTATAATGAAAAAAAGTCTTACTGAACTCCAACATGAGATTAACCAAGATGTGATGACTGCCACAAACTGAGTATTTGGATTGTTGAGGGACATGTATACCCAACCATGATTGTATGAAAAATGGAAAATTTATTAGGTCCTCTAGTTTCAATTGAAACAACCACGCCCTTGTAAAATATAATACCCACAGTGTCCAACGTTAAATTTGTACCATAACAAATTCCTTCTCCTCGTTAAGGCAGGGAGTCGAACACATAAACATGAGCATTGGTAATCTATTACACCCATTACATCTTATGTTAAGTACCCAATGATTTCCGCCAACATGTATGGGACGGAAACACCTACAAATAATAACAAATATATTATGTCCAAACTAATAACTTATTACATACTTACGCATACATAAATAGTATTAATAAGTATAATACGAATAAAAGTAACGAAATAAAGTACCCAATTAACATACACTCCATTCTGATACGGACGTGCGTTGACCCATCCAATGTTCCAATAAAAGAGTGTGTTGGTCCGTCCTCAATCAAAAAACGTTTGATTTTTCGGATGTACCTTATTGTATTTAGTATTACGCCACTGTCCACGGTCATTATTACTCCTATACCTATTAAGAGCTCTATCCCGCGCATGTGCTGATTAGAAACAAAGTAACAAAATAAATAGATGTTATTGGGTAAAAATATAAATAACTCATGTATTAAACTTGTATTAATAAACTTACCTCTCCGAACAACCAACCCATTGGAGTGCGCGAATCAATGTCGGTCATGCACGAATGTAGTACTAGTTGTTGCCAGAAGGATACTGGAACTTAGTAACCCTTCAAGTAACAATCTAAGTAAATCTGCTGGGGTCATTTAAAAGTCCGTAAGGTAACAGAACTTCTCGTTTCAACCTAAACAATCCAAAATTTAATAACCAATATCAAGCACATACTTTCATGCTTAAATTTATAATTTATATACAAGACACAATTACCTATTCCGAGGGTCCACATTTCAATACACAAGGTAATTTACCAGTGAATTCGTCACGCCAAAAAAATTACTCAATGCCTCCTTCATTTTCACATCAAACGCATTCCTAATTCAAAGGTGATAAATTATCCTTCATGAACATTTATTTTATATTTATTACCACTTTGCATGGGTAAAATTGTAGTATGAAGGTTGTTCTGTGTATGAGTTCCGCTTAAAAAAGCTAGGACCCCTTTCTCTCTTTCCCGAATTACAATATATTCTACAAAACAGCAATTAATTAAATTTATTACTCATGATGGTTAGTATCAAATAAATCCATATCCGTATATAAACTTAGCATTACCGGTTAAATAAGCAGCACATCGTTGATGCCATCTCAATAAAGGGGGTTGCAAATTTTGATTACCCATAAGAGATGGGATCAGGACTTTGCTAAGTTATCAACCACTAGGATGCGAGGAGGAAAGAGGGTGCCAATAAAGAAGGCCTGACAAGCGCCGGCATCTGGCTTTGCCCATATTAAGGACCCAGAGGTTGCGACTGAATTGGGGTTTTCCAAATTTGTTTGGCGTACTAATATTGAAGAAAGAGCTGCTGTTTGGATATGTATGGAATGAAGAGGGACCACCTTGTGGACACCCATAAATACAAACTTAAATTATTTACTTACTTTTCCTTATATTAAATGCAAAAAATTATACCTGCATGCTTCGGGGTTCACTTAAATCGCTTATCCCAAAATGTTGGTTGACAATGATCGGTCCTGTATTAGCTTCTCGCACTGGCTCAACATTCATACCCTCCATAAATTTATGCACTTTCTCATACATTTGTTTACGATCATCTTCGTTTTTTTATTTCATCAATAACTCTTTTTTGTTCTTCAATAGCTCTTTTTTGTTCCTCAATTTGTCTATACAATTCTGAAGGAACTTCATACATATTTTGACGGTTTAAATGACGATGTAATCTTTCCGTTTAACCAATACCGCCATCGAAGTATGCCCTACTAGAAATTCACCAGTTCTATCGAGCATCGGTCTCGTCTGGTGTCAATCTTGCAGCAGGCAGATTTCCCTTAAAAAAAATTACAGAAATTAATTACGAAATAAATAACATAATCAACTTAATAAACTATAAAATTATAACAAACAAACTCACATGAAAAAAATCATGAACTATGCTTCCCATAAACTTCCCCTTTTTTTTTCTTCCAAGCAGCAACTCTAGGATATCGATTGTAACGATAATAATAATTAGTAGCCGTTACTCGGAAAGACTCCAAAATCCAAGTCTACAATAAAACATTGCTTCAATTATTTTACGTTATACATATAACTTAAATGCCCAATTAAATATTATAAACTAAATTATGACATACCTTGAATGCCCTAAGTAAAACAAAGATCGAATACCGCATTCATATCAATTACATTTGCAGGTTGACTGGCATAAAATTTTGGCCCAACGTTAACGTTTACATTTCTGAGTTGGTAGTACAATTTCGGACCACACAAATGAACCCCCCAAGATAGATTGTCCCAGCAACCTACTCTATCATTTGCTAATCTTAACATCCAATCAGGGATCCTACGTTTAGCCTCCACACCTAATAAAACAAGCTGTAAGATGCCTACACAACAAAGGCTAACAACATCCTCGTCGTGTAATCTATCAAACACCTCGTCCTCAATGATTTATAATATCGTATAGCCTGTAATATGTTCACCATCATAACATGATGGAAACACCCGTCTTCTAAAAGGAATAGGCAACTCACGGTCGTTATAGTCGGCCAAATTCTCAACCCCAAACCTTAAACCAGTAATCAGGCAAAATTCCTCTCTCCCAAATTGTATTTGAAATTTATCAGTTATATCGTAATACAAAGGGACATTTTTATTTCCATCGCCTTCTACATTAACTTGCCGACCTAACATAAAATGTATCAAGATACAATTCTCTATCCAATCATTCTAATCTAATACCCAACCAAAACAAGATTCCCGAAATAATGCTTCCCGTTGAGTCCCACTAATTTTTTCTCTAACTGTTTTAAGCAATTTTAACTTACTTCTACAAGTAATAAGAACACGAGGTACCTAAATTATCAAGTAAATAAATAATTACTACACATACAAACATCAAAAAATAAAATACTGGATAATTTAAAATATAAATATTATACCTCGTAACCGCTCAAATTCATCTTATAATAAAGAAGTAAAACACGAAGTCACCAACAACACCACCTAAAAACCGCCACAAACCGCAACAAGTTATCACAACTTCTTCAAAGCAGAACTATTTTTTTAGAAATAAAGATAGGCACATTGTATCTAGTATATATGATCTTCTCATAAATAATAGGCATAATCAGATTCTTATTTTACAAAATAACAAAACATTACTGCACTTGGCAGTGATACATCATTTCATACTGTATGGCAGTGATACATCTTTTCTTACTGTATGATACTGTGCTTCTTAAAAATCAGAAAGGTAAAAAAAAAGTAAATCGCTACTACAGTAGCGCGATTTACATAATAAAATAAAACATTCTCGCTGGCCCCACCTGACAAAAGCTGAAAATTATTGGAAATGGCTATGCAAGTGTAGCGATCTGCATTAAATAGAAACTAGGGCTCCGATTTGAATCTAGTTAATAAAAATGGTTCTTTAGAATTGCGACACATGTCCATCTAGTAGATCGCTACCAATTTGTAGCGATTTAAAGGGTTACTTTCGAAAAGAAACAACGCAGGTTACTGCCAGACATTTTTTTCCCAAATGGGTTACATACATAAATTTCGCAACATCTAAATATTATTGCCGCTTTGATATAAATCTTTTGTTTTTTAGCCCTTTATACTCATAATATCCCAACTCCGGTTATTACACAATAGTCACAAGTCGGTTACAAAGTATTAAGATCGGCAAGTGTTTTATCAAAAAAAAAACTCTAAAATCACTCTAATAAACTTGTCAAAACATGAAGAATATATATATCTATCAAAAAGACAAAAGAAAAACCTGAAAACTTGAACAATCCTCCGATATGTGGTGAGGTCTCGGTGGTGGGGTTTTCAGTGGTTATGAGTTTCGACGGTGATGGGGTGTCTCAGTGGTGACAGTCAGGGTTTAGTGGTGGTGGCCGGTTGAGGAGGAGCATAACCCAGGCGGAAGGTTGCTTATTGGAGAGAGAAAAAAATAATGGTATTGGTTTGTGTATGCAAAATATGTATGATCTTGCAATAGGTTATTTATATAGGCATGAGGCTATTAATTTGAACTTTCAAATTAACAATTAGCATGCAAATTAACAATCACCATTAATGGCCGCAAACGATTTGAAATGGCATACGGTTTTTAATTGCTCTACAAAGTTTCCTTAAATACTTTTAACTTTTAATTCCTACTCTTTTCAAAAAGGTTGAGAAATTCATTGTATAATGTAGTATAATACGTGTTGAAAAAATAACAAATACACATTGTGTGTTGGTCATAGAAAGGAATTTGGGTAAAAGAGAGAAGTGTTTATTGGACTGAACATTAAAATAAGTCTGCTTATAAAAATAAGTCTTCGTTTGTCACATCGACATATGTATGACATATTGAGTCATTAAGTCTCCCAAAGCCCAAGCCTATAAAAGAGGGCTTATGGGGCTTAATGATATTCAAATTGCTTAACAAAATTTTTCAAAATATAATGAAATAATCTACAAAAGCTGAAAATATATGTGAATTTAATTTTATGTAGTTTTATGCAATTTTACATTAATAAGCTTCACATCCAACTAATTCGCCAAACATCTTTATAAAAATATAAGCTTCAGCTTTCGACTTATAATATAAGCCTCAGCTTCAGTCTAGCCCCAACCTATTACCCCAAACACACCCAATATGTTTGATAAGATAAAAAACAAGCTTTACACAAGACGTATTTGATACTAATAAAACCGTTACTTTTCAACGTTTATAGATGTTATTATAAATAATTCAAAATAAGTGATAGTTACGGAACACTATCACAATTAAATGAAAAATGTGCTCTCCTAGAAATAAATCAAAGTTTGTTTAGCTTATAGTTCAAGGAAAGGAGGACTATGTCACTATAATAATATGGAATTGTTGTATTTTGTCTTTGTAAATTAGTTGAATCTTCGTGGGATATATGTGTAAATATGACAAGCAATAAGTAAAAGGGCATATTGGACATTTTAGATTACAATACTGGTTATAATGTATTATTTAAGATTAAAAAAATACATAAAATAAGAATTTGGATATATATAACAATGTTTGTGAATGATAAGGGCTGTGAACGAGCAGGACGAACACGAATAGAACGTTGTTCATGTTCGTACAATCAATTTTAACCGGACAAATAAACAAACATGATCGCTTAAATGAACAACCTTTTTTTGTTCATGTTCGTTTATAAAGAAATAAAGTTGTTCATGTCCGTATATGTTCGTTCATTAAGACACTAAACGAACATAAATAAACGTTGAAAAATAAACATAAAATTATAAATATACACATTTATGGACAAAAACGCTGCCGTTTTGTCCATGGGTTCTGACAGTATCTTTTGGGCTTTTTATTTTGGGCCGTTATAACATGGATTTATTAGATGCTAGATCGTGCTGCTTTGGTAAGTTATGATGGGATTCAATTTTATTTTAGTCCAAATGCATGCGTAATGCATTTGGACTTTCATTAGATGCGTAATGCGTTTACTGTTCGAAATCGAAACCTTTCATTTGCAAGTTAAGTGTATTCCGCTTTCCCGTTTATCTAGTAGCGCCTCATTTTTTTTTCCTATTGTATACCCGAACTTTTGCATTTTGATCATTTTACCTTTTGTTGTCAACGAGTCAGAATTTAACCCGCGTGTTGCGGCGGAGGTTGATTTGTTATTGTGGCGTGTGGGTTAAACAATTTTTTTTTCATTATTTTTTTTGGGTGGTTTATTGAAATCTTTTTTACATTTGAGGTGTGAATTTTTTTACTCGTTTTTTTTGGGGGGCTTTTTAAACTTTTTTTTACCTATGAGGTGTACAATGCATGAGTAAGTTGTTTTTTTATAAGTTAGAGGATTGTGATAACTTTGTATTTTCGAAACCTAGTTGGTTGGTGTCCTTTTGATTTTGGTACTTAAGAGGATTTATTTGTTTTTTTTATATATTTGAATGGTGAAACTTGATGTCCTTTTTGATTTTTGCGGGCAAAAAAAAATGCTGAGCCGTATACTCAAAACTGGTTACGAAATATGACCAATTAATTTTATTTTAGAACGGCAATTTTTTTTTCACAACTATCTTACAATACATTTCAGTCACACATGCCTCCAGCGAGGATTAAACCCACAACCTCTAGATTGGTGGGGAACTCACATACCCAAGAATACCTTTGGAATTGGAAAAAAAAACATATTTCAAAAAGTTTTGATTTTTTAGATAAAAAAAATACCGCGGAGGCGGAAACATTTTCGATACCTAATAACTTTAAAATAATCGATATGGTCACAAACGTACAACCCATTATATTAAAAAAAATCCAATATAACAAAAAAAACAACACTTTAAACATGAGGCCCAACACATAAGCCATATAAAAAAAATTATTACTAATATACACATTTGTCGACAAACTAGCCTAAAATTCGCATAAAATGTGGCCCAAAATCTGGCCCAAAGTAAAAAAAAAATACAAAACGGTCCCTCAACTTTTAACTATTTACGATTTTCTTACACAAAAAATCCCGTAAAAAAATTAACAAAAAAAACACGTCAAGTTTTTATTGTTCACAACTTTTTTACATTCATCGGCCCAAAAAAAAAGATATCGAACCGTCCCAAAAAAAGAAAATATTCGGGAAAAAATTAACCCGTCCCAACGCAAATTTTTTTTTCCCGAATCATACAAAAAAAGGAAATATCCGGGAAAAAATTAGCCAAAAAAAAACCAAAAAAAATAGCCTAAAATCTTTGCCCAAAGTAAAAAATAAATAAATAGAAAACGGACCCTCACCTTTTAACTATTTACGATTTTCTTACACAAAAATTCCCGTAAAAAAATTTACAAAATCGTCCCAAAAAAAGAAAATATTCGGGAAAAAATTAGCCCGTCCCAACGCAATTTTTTTTTCCCCGAATCATACAAAAAAAGAAAATATTAAAAATTAGCCCCGCCATAACGCATCGCCCAAAAAAAACCCCCCGAAACGTAAAAAAAAATTATTCGGGAAAAAATTAGCTCCGCCGCAACGCGCGGGTTCTTTTGCTTGTTGAATGTTAAAAGAAAGAAGTTGAAGTGAACTAAAAAGAAGGTTTTTGCATGTCGCTATACAATTGGGCCTGGTTTCGTTAAAAGACTGGCTTATTGGGGTGGGTCAATCGTTGACTACCCCGATCAATCCAAATGACCTTTTTTTAGAGTCGGCGTGTCCATAATTCCACACCTTTTTCACATTTTCCTATATCTTTCCTTTTTCTTCTGCTACTAACGCTGACTACTACTAATTCCTTAATTAATGCCGTCATTAGTGCAATTTTGTAGAAGTCCAAATTATTTATCATCTTGATTTTTTTTTTCATTTTACCGTGTGGCAACCCTTATGTAATTGTATGCAGAGCCGTATACTCAAAACTGGTTACGAAATATGACCAATTAATTTTATTTTAGAATGGCAATTTTTTTTCCACAACCATCTTACAATACGTTTCACACATGCTTTCAGCGAGGCTTGAACCTACAACTTCTAGGTTGGTGAGGAACTCACATACCCAAAGATAGCCGTGGTGACCAACTGAGCTAGCCCAGTTGGTTATAACCAACTAATTATAAAGTAAAAAAGTTAGATAAATCTTAATGTACTCAAAACTCGCTTTCGAGTACCGGACTATGTCTATCGACTAATAGTTAATTAATTACGTGCTCTATCATCTTAGCTTCTCACCTTTATCATGAAAATACGCGTTAGCTTTTTATGTGATCTTAAGTCTAAACTAATATAAGTATTTGGTAAATATCTAGAGAAACGTAATTGAAAAGGTACTATGAAGATTGGAGCCGTTAACCTAACATAGAAACAATGCTTGCTGTTTAACCAAATAAGTGTCGGCGAGGACAAGACGCCTCAATACTTGCACTTTGGATATATATGAAATTAATCATAAAAGTAGGGTGATATATGAAATTAATCCTATTTTAGGGGCAATTTCAAGTCCATCTCAATTATTATTTACTTTGATTTTCAAGTCCATCTCAAATTTAAACTCAAGAGTGTTCGTATATTTTGTGTTCTCCTGTTAGGTATCATCTGTCATCGAATTTTTATTTTACTATTTCATTCAATGAACAACTTAATTTTTGAGGATGAATAGTTTAATATATTGTGTCTCACTTACTCTAAATGTAAAGAAATATGTTTTTACCAAAATCTCATTTTTTTAGAGTGATAAAAAAGATTATTGTTTCTCACACATTTGAGATTCACTAACTGAAAAAAAAGATTGGAGTGACGAGAAAATATTAAAGTGATAAAAAAATATTGTTGTCTCACTTAATTGTTAATTGTTGGTCTTAAGTTCTTCATGTTACCATGCTTTTGTGCTTTGGGTAACCATAACGATAGGAGTACGAAGGTGTTAATGTTTATACTATGAATGATCCAAAGTTTACTTTTATACGTGTTGACTAAAATGTGTTTTCAGTTTGCAACGGGTAAAAAACCCATAGTTTCAACTCTTGTGAATTTTATGTAGAAGTTTAGTTTTTTTCAGATTGCTTGAAGTATCGTTTCGTAGTTTAGTGATGCTTAGTTTCCCCAACTCATGCTATTTATTATTACTTTGTCGATAAATTATGCTTCTTTTCCAGGTGAAGATGAAGATGATATGGCTATTCGAATGCAGTTTTGATGGAATTGATCTTCAAAACTGTATTTGTATCATTTAATAAATTGTTATGCTGTTGATTTACTACATCCGTAAAGACGTTCTTAGAGCATCCACTATGGTGGTTTAGGAATAGGTCTAAGAAATTTTGAAGGGGTCCAAAAAAAATTACACCACAATGAGCAACTATTTCAAGTGTAGGTGGCATGAAAAAGTCTAGCATTTTAAAGAGGTTTAAAAATTAATGACATTGAATTAGGTGTCAACTTTATAAACCTTTTAATAGGTTATCATAGTGGTTGACCTTAAAATTGACATAAAGAAATTTAGTTACTCATATTTAAATTTGAGGTATACTTCTTTATAATGGATATTTGTGTACGATTTATCCTACATCTTGTACCTGTCCTAAACTCACAAACGATTAATGAGTTTATTCCAATCATTCCCGACTTGCAGTATTTGTATTTCAAGTTTTTCCTATGTTTGAAGTTTTCCTTGCCTTTTTAGGTTTAGGATATATCAGATGTCATATTAAAAGTGTCAAATTTATTACATTATAAGATAAATCTTTTTTATGTGTGCAAGGAAACACATGAAGGCTTTGAAGTATTTTTATGGTATGGTTTGTTATAGTAGTGTTTCGTTTTTTTATACTTTTAGTATGATTGAGTTTATTTTATATATGTAACATTCTATAGGCTATAGATATACAAACGGCTTTCTAAAACTCATTGAACCACGACATCTGCCTAGCATCAGGAGGTTGTTATTACATGTAAGAAGTCTCGGGTTCGAGACTCCCCGTGAGGGTTTTCCTTCAGGGCGAAAAAAGGAGTGGGGTTTATCCTCTAAGGCGAAGGTCGAGTCTTGCATATTGTCCAATTAGATGTCATTGTGGTCTCAAATCACTAACTACTAACTTGCGTATGATGCGTTATTTGTTTATGGGGGTTCACATTATGTATCTTTTGAATGTTTAACTATAAAGAGTAAAACGTGTTGTATTTTTCTAGTTATTTTTAATTATAGGTTTTTCATTGCCACCCGCGAAACCCGCGGGTCTATAATCTAATATGAAATATAAGCAAGCTAGTTTGATAATTAAATAGAAAAAAAATTAAAAAGTAGAGTGTATATAGAAACAAAAATGGCTAAGGATGTTTGTTTGTTTTTTTGAGTTAATTACATGGATGGTCCCTGTGGTTTGTCTAAAATTTCATCTATCGTCTCTAAAGTTAAAGTTGCTGGACAATTCCTAAAACTTTGCAAAAGAATTTACTTGTGGTCCTTTTCTGCAACGTTTAGAGTTGCATGGATAGTCCCTAGAGTTAATACGAGAGACCACGGGTGAAATTCTTTTACAAAGTTAGGGACTATCCATGCAACTTTTAACTTTCAGGGACGATAGATGAAATTTTAGACAAACCACAGGGACCATCCATGTAATTAACTAAAAAAAACATCCTTAGCCATTTTCGTTTCTATATACACTCTACTTTTTAATTTTTTTCTATTTAATTTTCATACTAGCTTGCTTATATTTCATATTAGATTATAGACCCGCGGGTTTCGCGGGTGGCAATGGAAAAAAAACCTATAATAAAAATCTAGGAAAAATACAACAAGTTTTACTCTTTATAGTTAAAACATTCAAAAGATACATAATTGTGAACCCCCATAAACAAAAAAACGCATCATACGTAAAACGCATCATCGCCAAGAAGTTAGTAGTTAGTGATTTGAGACCACAATGACATTAATTTGGACCAATATGCAAGACTCGACCTTAGCTTGTAGAGGATTCATCCCCACTCCTTTTTGCGCCCTGTAAGATAACCCTCACGGGGAGTCTCTAAACCGAGGACTTCTTACATGTAATATACCTCCTGATGCTAGGAAGATGTCGTGGTTAATGAGTTTTAGAAATCTTTTGTATATCTTTAGGCCTATAGATGTTTACAATATATAAATATCTAAAACTCAATCATACTATATGTATCTTTAAAAAAAACGAAACACTTTATAAACACAAAACCTACCAAAAAATACTTCAAGCTCTTCAGTTGTTTCCTTGCACACATAAAAAAGATTTATCTTATAATGTAATAAATTTGACACTTTTAATATGACATCTGATATATCCTAAACCTAAAAAGGCAAGGAAAACTTCAAACATAGGAAAAACTTGAAATACAAATTACTGCAAGTGGGAATGATTGGAAGTAAACTCATTAAGCGTTGTTTGAGTTTTAGGAAAGGTACAAGATGGTAAGATAAATCGTACACAAATATCCATAATAAAGAAGTATACCTCAAATTTAAATATGAGTAACTAAATTTCTTTATGTCAATTTTAAGGTCATCCACTATGATAACCTATTAAAAGGTTTATAAAGTTGACACCTAATCAATGTCATTAGTTTTTAAACCTCTTTAAAATGCTAGGTTTTTATGCCACTAAGACTTGAAATAGTTGCTCATGTGGTTGTAAATTTTTTTGGGGACCCCTTAAAAATTTCTTAGACCTATTCCTAAACCACCATAGTGGATGCTCCTATGAAGTCTTTACGGATGTAGTAAATCAACAGCTATAACAATTTATTAAATGATTAAAAAAAAGTTTCTTTTGAAGATCAATTCCATCAAAACTGCATTCGAATAGCCATATCATCTTCATCTTCACCTGGAGAAGAAGCATAATTTATCGACAAAGTAATAATAAATAGCATGAGTTGGAGAAACTAAGCATCACTAAACTACGAAACCATACTTCAAGCAATCTGAAAAAAACTAAACTTCTACATAAAATTCGCAAGAGTTGAAACTATGGGTTTTTTACCCGTTGCAAAGTGAAAACACATTTTAGTCGTGGTCCTGAAAAAAACACGTTTATAAAAAGTAAACTTTGGTTCATTCAATTGTATTAAACATTAACACCTTCGTACTCCTATCGTTATGGTTACCCAAAGCACAAAAGCATGCTAACATGAAGAACTTAAGACCAACAATTAACAATTAAGTAAGACAATAATATTTTTTTATCACTTTAATCTTTTCTCATCACTCTAATCTTTTTTTTTTCAGTTAGTGAATCTCAAATGTCGTAGAGAAACATATAATCTTTTTATCTCTCATAAAAAAATGATGATTTTGGGTAAAATTAAAAAAAACTTATTTCTTTACATTTAGAGTTAAGTGAGACACAAATATATTAAACTATTCTCCTCAATAATTAAGTTGATCATTGAATGATAATAGTAAAATAAAAATTCGATGGACAGATGATACCTAATCTGGAGACACATAATATACACGAAACACTCTTAGTTTAAATTTGAGATGGACTTGAAAATCAAAGTAAATAATAATTGAGATGGACTTGAAATTGCCCCTAAAATAGGATTAAATTCATATATCACTCTACTTTCATGATTAATTTCATATATATCCAAAGTGCAAGTATTGAATATATAATATACAATATTATTAATGCATATTTGGGTATATATGAAATTTCAATCAAAAAGAAGAGGAGATATGAAATTTTCCTTTTTTAAAATAATACTTAAAAGAAAGTGAATAAATGATGTCATCAAGTGGGCTAAACTAATGACAAGTGTTAATATGATGTCATAAAAGATGATGAGTGGCATTTAAAAATCTTTTTATTTATTAAGTATATAGATAGATAGATAGATATAGATAGATTGTAGCCATTGTTATGCGTAAGGTTTGACGTGACCTTTGAAATTTGCTAACTTTTAAAACATGACTTTTGAAGCTTGTGACTCGTTGAATTTAACCGTAATAATGTTTACGTTGAACCTTACCCGTAATAATGTCTACGATATAAAATATTAGCAAGTTTGATGATAAATAGGAAAATTAATACGTAGTTCAATGTATAATAAAGGAAAAAAGATGTAAAGTTGGACGCATATTTAAAAATTTGTCCCTAAAATGAAATAGAAAAATATTTAGTAAAAATGGGCTCTGTTTGGACTTTAAAACAAACCAGCTATAGCTTGCAATTGCAACAATCGTGAAACCTTCTTAGAGAGAGGGGGTATTGGTAACGAATATAGCTACCCGCTCATACTTGGCATACCCTCTCTCTTCCTTCACTTGCTAAGACACCCTCCACACACACCTCTTCACTTTATTTTTTTTTGTTGTCTCGTCACACCGGTTCGTGGGTGGCTGAGCTAAAGTAAAAAAAAAAATCTTTTTAAATGTGTTTGTGTGTGAGTGGTGGGGCTCAAATGAAGAGGTATGGGTGTGTTATGAGTGAAGGGGTATTTTTAAGTGGGAGTGAGATGCTGATGTGGCAAGCTGTGGGGCTCGTTTCGTTTTGTGGCTTAACCTTAAGCCACCATACCCTTTACTCTTAGAAGAAACAAGCAAAAGATACCCGCGCGTTGCAGCGGGGGCTAATTTTTTCCTCACGAATATTTTTTTTAAGTTTCGGGGGTTTTTCTTTGCGATGCGTTTAGGCGGGAGCTAATTTTTAATATTTTCTTTTTTTTGTTTGATGAGGGGGAAAATAATTTGCGTTGGGAAGGGCTTATTTTCCGAATATTTTCTTTTTTTTTGGGATGGTTTTTGTAAATTTTTTTACGGGAATTTTTTGTGTAGAAAAATATAAAATAGTTAAATGGTTGAGGGTCCGTTTTGTTTTTTTTTACTTTGGGCAGGATTTAGGGCTATTTTTGGGTTGTTTTTTTTTTATTTTGGCTATATTTTTTCCCGGTTATTTCCTTTTTTTGTACGATTTCGGAATTTTTTTTTTGCGTTGGGATCGGGTTATTTTTTTCTCCCGTAATATTTTCTTTTTTTGGGTCGGTTCGATATCTTTTTATTTGATGCCGATTGAATGTTAAAAAAGTTATTTGTGAACAATAAAAAAATTGACGTTGTTTTTTTTCAGTTTAATTTTTTTACGGGATTTTTTGTGTAAGAAAATCGTAAATAGTTAAAAGTTGAGGGACCGTTTTGTATTTTTTTTTACTTTGGGCAAGATTTCAGGCTAATTTTGGGCTAGTTTTTTTTTTTTTTTTTACTTTGGGCCACATTTTATGCGAATTTTAGGCTAGTTTGTCGACAAATGTGTATATTAGTAATAATTTTTTTATATGGCTTATGTGTTGGGCCTCATGTTTAAAGTGTTGTTTTTTTTTTGCTATATGGGTTTTTTTTTAATATAAAGGGTTGTACGTTTGTGACCATATCGATTATTTTAAAGTTATTAGGTATCGAAGATGTTTTCGCGGGTATTTTTTTTATCTGAATAAAACGGAACTTTTGTAATATTTTTTTTTCACTCCTACTTTGTGAATACAAATTTAAAAAAAATAATTAAAAAAAAAACTAAAATCGGGCTGGCCCAAAATAGTAACCTGTTACTATAACAGGTGGCCCACTGTCAAAACGACAGTGGATTTGACGCCTAATGTGTAGATATATAATTCCAAGAAATTTCATTGCATGCGTTTACTTTGGGGTCAAGTCAAATGTGTTCACTATACATTCAATTGTACAACTAGCAGCACTGGCCATTGAAAGAAACCATACATTTAATTGTACAACTAGCAGCACTGGCCCATGAAATCGAAATGCGAAGCCGAGAAGAAACTGATCGAACATTGTAACTTAATCGCTCTTTCGTTCAAATGTTCAAAACTTCAACCAAATATAAAAAGTAGAGCTCTGTAACTTTTCTGGTTTATTATATATATCTCAAACCTATGTTAAGTGCTGTATACTAAATTAATTCAGTTCAATCCTTATTTATTTTTCTTCTGGAGAAGGAATTAAGCCAATGAAAACTCCCAAGGATGCCATGCCGTGGGTGGGGTTGTATGTTGCTGGAGCATCTTTGGCTTGCACTCCTGCAATGGCAGCCGATACCTTCCAAGGATTTCAACAACGGAAACTCTGGTTTCACAGAACAATTTTCGTTCTCTTACTGTTCTATTCCACACTTTTTGCAATAAGCAATGAAGCTAAAAGTGTATATAACTACCAAAACATGTCTAATTGTATGATGCAGAATGGGATGGTATGGATGTTAGATTCATTTTCTTGCCTCACCATGTTAGCCAATTTTCTCCCTTCTTTAGGGCTTATGGATGACAAGGAACTTCTAGTTAAACATCGGTGTGGCATGGTAGTATCTCTTGGTCACCGTTTACCGTAAATGTTGAGATCACAAGCTTTTGGAGGGATGTTATGATCAATCATTCTTTGTTTATTGTTATTGTTATATTTTTCTTTGCGTATGGGTGTTTCAATAGCTTTCTCAGTTCCGGCTGTAAGGAAGGATTTTTATGAACACAGGATCAAAGGGTTGCAAGGTTTGGACTTCATTTATTTACTTGAAGTGATTTAAGTGTTCTTTACGAAGGAAATCGAGACACATGTCTAATATAGTTTTGGTTGTTGGCAGTTCGGGTGATACCAGCTTTTTGGGATTGCTTGTTCTGAGGTTGCTTCGGCTTTTGGGTTTATTGGTGGCTTCTTTTTCTCATTTCACTTATGCAATTAGGTTATTTGGTTTATACGGCACAAACTCAGAGTATAATGGTCACTAATGATAATCGTGCGATCCCCGGCATCCTGTTAACTTGGGGCTAATTATAGCTAGTATAGCCCAGCTTTTAGATTGTTTTTGCTGCTATCAATTGTTTCGAACTCTCAAAAAATGGGTCTAGTTTTTAGTGTGAATCATCTCAACATTTTCAAAGTCGAGGAACATTGGACCCAAATATTTCAATTTTGGAAAGGTAGTCATGTCCGTTCACATATCCCTGGCCGGCATTGCAAAATAGTTTTCCATATTTCCAAAAACTCGATTTTGAACATTTGTATAGCACTTCAGATAATGGTTGTGGTTATATGTAAATTGATATGTCTCGTTCCCAGATCTTTTCTGATCTTATTCTCCTACTGTTGGTATTTCTGCAAGTTGTTGATAAGGTTTAAAAAGGAAGTAAATGTATCCAACAGCAATGTAAGATCAGAGATGAAAGAATATGCTAGGTACGTTCTACAAATTGAAGACGATGCAAAGCTTTCAGAGAGAATAACAAGAAATGCACTTAAATCAATTAATCAACTTCTTTCAATGTCTGAAAAGAATGAGCCAGGTAATCTTATAAAGCTTCTGAAGAAATCTAAAGGATTTAAAGGAGTTTTAGAGTTCGACAACGATCAAGTCCCACCTCTACATTCGGAAGAAACCAAAAATTCCTGGAGTCTAGTAGTAGTGACATTAACAGCCATTGTCATTGCTCTTCCAAACACGGCTGACGACCATGGCAAGGGGTTAATTGCTAGTTTGAGGGAAGGAATCCAGATCGTAAGAAATATTGAAGAATGTCTTGATGCAAATAGTGACTTGGTAAAGATAAGAAAAGCAGCTAGACGTGTGTGGACACAAGTTGAAGTATACCATCTTGTGGCGTATACATAGCGTTCTTATTTTGTCTGGCGCGTGTCCGGTTGTAGGTCATATGAGATCCTTGAGTGGTTAAGAGATGAAGCCGTAAAAATAGTTATACAGTTCAAGAGCTGCAAAAGGCGAAGAATGGATGACTCCCACTATAAGTTCATAGTTGCGAGTTCCATGTATAGAGTCAGCCAGACTATCTTGATCCACTGCAGTGAGCTAGAGAATTGGCCACTTGATGGACAACTTTTGGAGTGGATATCAAATATGATTGTGACTATACTATGAGCTTGTTTTTACCAAACTTTCCATGTTTCATAAAGAGATGTGTTATCACGACTTGCGATAAGAGAAAAGGAAGCTTAAGTCCGCTCTGCAGTCAATTCTCCGTTAAATCCAGTAAGGATCCTCGAAAATCCTGAATTCACGCCAATTCCATTTAGATGTGGACTCAATGGCAGACATTGGTAAGTGGCATGCATTACCAAAGAGTGAAATACCTAATGATGCTCCTTTGAACCAGATTCAACTAGCTTTCCCAAGTCCTAATGAATCAGTCATTGTGAATATTGGCGTGTGATAGTATACAAGATTTATCGATCAGGCATCAAAACTATTTAGTTTCAAGTTTCTTGTGTTCAATGTTTTTTATAAAAGAACGGTGTTTCATATTTGTTATTTGTACAATTTTTCTTGCGTTGCGACGAATTTTAAAGTATACATTTTCCTCTCAAGGGTCAATGGAAAGAGAAAATGTCCACCCCAACAACATAACCGGAGAGAGGCAGCAAGATCAAATCAACGACACTCATGCAGGAGATAACGGAGAAGGATGGAACACTGTAAGCAGGAGGAGGACCAAGGAAAAAAATCACAAAATTAACACCATCTCGTACTTCTTTACGGACTTTCCGGTAGGCTGCAACGAAGGTTCTCTATGGAAGATCTTTGCTAAACATGGAAGAATCATGGACGTATGCATAGCTAAGAAGAAGGCAGCTAACGGAAAAGCTTTCGGTTTCGCTACATTATTTACGATGGTAACCCGAAAATCCTTGAAACTACTCTAAACACCATCACTTTCGGATTGCATCCCATCTCGGTAAATATTGCCAGATACCAACATGGGGAAAAAATCCCGACTCCGCAAAACAACAAAAACCGGACACCAAATATTTCAGCCTACCAACCACTGCCCTTCACTAACAAAACAGCTGGTAAAACTTACCTCGACATTCTTTCCACAAAAACACAACCTGCCCCACCAACACCCATCACCATACACTCTTGTCCCGACCTCACTTCCTCCCTCGCTCACTCTTTGGTCGGTGAGCTTGTTACCATTGACACCCTCCCCAACCTCCATACCATATGTCAAGAAAACGATGTTCCAAACATTCGTCTCAAATATTTGGGTGGGTTCCATGTTCTGATGATATTTGTTCATGATTACTACTGCCATACTATAAAAATATGTAATCTTCATTGCTCGATTGCTTCAAACACTGAAAACCCCTGGTCTAAACAAGTTTCACCTAAAAAATCGACTCACTTGGCTTGCAATCGAAGGCTTACCACCGCAAGCTTGGCTATGAAAGCTGCTTTTTACCCGGAATGGCCGGTGTTTGGGGTGAGATAGTCTTCCCATAAAAAATGCAATTACTAAGAGCTACAATCTTGTCGCTGGTAAGTATGCATTCGACTAACAAGAATGGATTGCATTCACACAATATCATGCCTTGTGATTATTGACGGGGTCAACACTTGCATTCGGGTTCGGGATTTCACGGTGAATGCGATGAAATTTCTATCACCAGCAAAGATGGGATCAAACGGATACGAAGACGAGGTTGGCAACAAATCACCCTAATGACACGTGTATGAGGAGCTAGGAAGACGATGACGATGTAGACGATGATCTATATCATGAAGGACTCGGGTTGGCGTGATTTTCTTCAAAGAAATAGTGATGAATTTCTTCTGGTGGCGGCTGGATCAAGGATGGTTTAAACGAGTATTCTCTATAACTCCACAACCATAAACTTTCAGAATTTTGTTGATGTCGTTTCCAGGCAATATTCAAATAACCGATTCCTTCGAAAAGTCAATCATCCAACACGGTGAGTCTCAAAAAACGTTAGGTTGGGCCTGTCGATTTCACTTACTTTTGTTTTGAATAACCCTATGAGGATAACGTCAAATACAAAAAATGTTCTTTTGAGGATGTTAAAGTACAGGACTCTTGAGACCTATGCCACGGAAAGGTACTCTTCTATCCCATGTCTTTTGATCCTTTTTTAAATCTGGATGGTGGAAACAAAATCACAAGAATAATACAACACTCTCAGTATAACCCAATCCCTCGGTTTTTGGGCCCTTTACCCACTATCACCTTGAAAACTCTAGGGCCTAATTTCGTACTCTATGATAGACGGACTCCAATAACTTACCAAACAAAAAAAGATAAAAACAGCTCACATATACTTGTTTGCAACAAAAGTCCAACTATGTCCCCTCTTCAAAAGCACGTTGAAAGAAAAAACACTTATTTTGACTCTCTGAACTATCGATTCAATCAATGGCATAAATACATTGCTCATCAAAAAGAAAAAGTCAAACAAACAAACCATTGACAACACACACAATGATAGCACAACTAACACTTCGTCAACATCCCTTTCCAACAACTATTCAAACATTCAACGGTGCAATAGTAGACTTTTGTGAACATCATTGCTACCAACACCGATTGTGAAAATGAAGTGTTAAAAACCATTGAAATTGGATCCACAATAGGTTATAACATGGAAGGCAGAGAGCTTGAAGTTAAGTCTGTCATGGGTGACACCATTGTGAACCAATTATTGTTGGGTCCTTAAATGCGAACGGGGTCGGTGACTTCTCGAAAAAAAATGGATTAGGAAAATTTGTAAGGTTAACAACCTTAACTTCATAGGTATTCAAGAATCTAAGTCTAACAAGGAGCATTGTTCCTTCATTCACTCTCTTTTGGGCAATAGCAATTGTGATTTTGCTATAAAATAGGCTGTGGGAAATTCAAAATTGCTATATGGGATGTTTCGATGTTCAGAAAAGACAAAATCATAGTTGATGAAGATGGTTTCATTGCAGTTTATGGGGAATGGATTAATACCCAGGAAGCTTCTTTAATGATGGTTGTTTATGTCTCTCATGATGCCATTAGTAGAATAGTGTCTCTGTGGGATTCGGCTCAATATATCTCATGCTTTCTTCCAGCCACAATCTTCCATCGTGCTTGGTGGACTTTAATGAGGTACTCATTCGAAGCCGAAAGATTAGGATCCACTTTATGTAATTATGGAGGAGTTAAAATGCTCAATGACTTCATAAATCCATTTCGAAATCTCGTTGATCGTTCCTATGGGAGGAAGAAAAATTCACTAGAATGAACAAAAATGGACCAAGTTGAGCTAAACTAGTCGTATTCTAGTCTCAATCATTTTGATTGCCTAAATGGCCTATATGCACAAACTCCCTTGCCTCTTACCCTCGTGAACTTTCGGGATCATTTCTATTATTTTGAAGACCCGACTATGATGACTATGGATCCATTCCTTTTAAATAATTTCAATGCTGCTGCTCAATGATGAACATCACCACCTGGATCTATCCAAATTGGTCCATATTAAATCAACACCATTACTCATCCAAACAGCCCACTCCGGCCATCTCTTTAAAACAAAAAACTATAAGTTCTCAAATGCCATTCCCATACATGGAAAAGAGTGTGGTTTCCAAAAATGATTTGCAATGTGTTGAGATCAAAACAAATGAAAACCTTCTTCATAGAGAACGCGGAGAATGTGGGTCTTGATTCGTCAAGAAAGATTTGCACAGTCTATCCTATATGAAAAACATTAGATGATTTTAGAGAAACATTATTAGGTTCGATCTAATGCTAATGGCAAAAGGTTAAAGGGGCGATTGTAGGTGATGAAGAACTACTAAGTTTTTCCATGGTTGGCAAACAATTGTTCTCTAGATCTAGATAATATATCGGGATATTATCATTGGAATTGGGTTTCGGTTACGCATTGGTTGTCTCACACATCTATACTTTCTACAAACATTAAAATTCCAAGATAATTCCTCACAAACAGGCCTACTGGTTCTATTGCTATACCTATTCAAAAACCCTTTCTCCTCAATCTGATCCTTTCTCTTTTAGATGCTCCCATTTCTATCAAGGAAATAAAAGATGCAGTTTAGGATTGTGGGGGAGACAAAACCCCGGACCAGATGGTTTTACTTTCAAGTTCATTAAACATTATTGGGATACAATTGGAAAAGATTTCATTCACATGATTCATTTTTTTGAAGTAGATGGTTTCATTCCAACAGGTTGCTACTCTTCGTTCATTGCTCCTCTATTCCTAACAAATAGGAACCATAAAACATCGGTGATTATAGGACCCATTGTCTCATTGGTTGTCAATTAAGGGTAATTATCTAAAGTTCTCGCAACAGACTAACAACAAGTGGTTCCAACTCGCTGGTTAGTGGATGTTCAAACTACCTTTATCAAAGATAGACAAATAATTGACAGTCCACTAATGGTTAATGAAATATCTCTTGGGCTATAAAAAGACGGAACGACCCCCCTCTATTTATCCTAAATGTTGACTTTGAAATAGCGTTTGATCGCTTATTGATTGGAAATTTCTCGATCACACCATGTAACAAATAGATTTTAGTATTAAATGGAGAAAATGGATTCATGGATGCCTTAATTCGGCTTTTGCTTCGGTTCTTGTCAACGGTTCTCCTACAAAAGAATTCAAAATCCAAATGGGGTTTACGTCAAGGAGGGGGGAAAAAAAAAAAAACACCCCCTCTTTTTTTTTTCGCCATTTTATTTTTTTATAGCGGTTGAAGCCCTTCACGTCACTCTTCAAGAAGCTAAATTCAAAAATGTATTTGAAGGCGTTAAAGTTGGTTGTAACGGTGTTGATATTTCTCATCTTCAATTTGTGGACGATGCTCTTATTCTTGAAAAATGGTCTCTTGATAATGCTAAAAGCCTTTGTAATTCTTGAGATGCTTCCACTTGGCGTCCGTTTTAAAGTTAACTTCCCTATAATGCAAATTTTTTGGTGTCGGTCTGTCTATCACAGTGAAACGGTTCACTATGCCTCTTTCCTCTCTTGTGAACCATCAAAATTCCCTTGTGTCTACCTTGGAATTCCCATTGGCGCTAACATGAACAAGATGTTGAACTGGAAACCCATTATTGAGAAATTTCGCAAAAGGCTTACTACATAAAAAGCAAAAACCCTTTCATACGGTGGTAGACTCACTCTTGTGAAATCGGTTATTGGAGCTCTTGGTACGTAACTTTTCATCCTTTATAGCGCCTAAATGTGCTCTTAAATATCTTGAGAAGTTAAGATGTAACTTTTTTTGGGGAGACTCGTTTGATTAAAAAAACTAGCATAGGTTGCTTGGAAAAAGGAATGTTCTTCAAAGAGTTGTGGGGGACTTGGAATTGGTTATTACTCTAGCATTCTTATATATTTATCTATGATGACAAATGGTGGTGGCAGCGTTTTCACTTGGGAAACCCATTCACTTTAGAGTAAAAGTGAGCTCATCTCTTTATGGTAGTATGGAGGTCTTGAAAGTGTGGATAACAATACTCATGGTTTGCCTTCAAGCCCATGGAAATCTGTAATTGAGGTAAATAAACATCTTTCGTGTTTCAATATCAACTTACATATAGTTTTTACTAGAAAAGTGGAAGATAGTTCTTTGTTCAAATTCTGGGAGGAACATTGGTTAGGGACAATTGTAGAACCTATTACATATTACACCTTAGACTTTAGGCACTTGAAAAAACAAAATCCTGTAAAGTCAAAGATAGGTGTTGTGGTGATGGTTTTGGTATGTAATGGGAGTGGAGAAGGCCCATTAGAGATGGGGAGGAACATATTCAACTAATTAGGCTTGTTAACCTCTTACAAAACTACACCCCTTGTACTTAATGTTTTTTGGTGAATATATTTACCGGGGTAACTCCCTTTACCAAAAAAAAAAACTACACCCCTTACTTTAAACATGACAGATGGAATTACCTATTAGATCCTTCAAACGAGTTCTCTGTTTCATCCATGAGATCTCACATTGAATCAATCATGCTTTCCTCGGTTCATGACCCGGTTAGATGGAACAAATGCCTTCCTCTAAAGATAAACATACATGTTTGGAGGTTGTTGTTGGACCGCCTCCCAACTCGCCACAAACCTGACGTTTGGGAGGTATCGGTATCATATCTTCGACTCCACTAGATGTCTGGTGTGCGACGATAATATTGAAACAACTCAACATCTATTTGTTGAGTGCAAGGTGGCTGTTGAAATTTGGAAGATGGTTTCGATTTGGTGGGATATTGGTGACTCTCCCAAAGATCTTCAAAGCTTAATTACATGAAGTGACTCGGTAAACTTAACTTCTTTGGAAAAGACCTGTTTTGATGTCGCTATCCAAACTACAACTTGGATCTCAAGGAGATATAGGAATAGGATTTGCTTTGACGAGAAACCTCCTAGTAAGGATTCCTTAGGCGCCGAAATCAAAGTTTTATCCCACACTTGGTTAATAAATAGGAATTGTAATGCTAAATCTCATTTGGTTAGTTTGGATCTATGATCCAAAGAAAGCTTGTAAAATCTCTTTGTAATTTGTTTACTCTCTAGTTTCTTGCTAGAGTTTGTTCTTTTTAATATATCGCCGTTCAAAAAGATATATTTTCACCCTAAGTTATTTTTGTAGTTTTGGACAATTCGAATATGTGATTATGTATGAATTTATTGTACAAAGCGAAAAATCTAACAAAATAAACAATATTAATTAATCTAAGAATTAAATGGGAACAATATAAACAATTTGATAGAAATGAGTGTAAAAAAAATCTAAAATTATGTAGGGTTTTTTTGACAAACTTAGAATTTCAAGGGTGAATTTAAGAAAACACATAAAGATCATGGGTAATTTATTTAGTATGAAAATAAAAGAAAAAGGAATAAAAAAACAAAATAAAAAGGCTTACAAACAACTAATATAAACAAAAACTAAGGAAGTTTAATGCTACATTACAAAGAACTTAAATGACAACTATTGTAAAAGGAACTAGTTATAATACATGTGCACGCACGGAGTTTTAAAAAAAATAATTATGTATTATTATCGTGATACGAACCGGATCGATTAAGAGATAATAGAACGATAAAGATAGAATAATCGACGTTCGAGAGGTCGAATAAGCTCTCCCAATAAAGATAAGAAAATAACTAAATCATAAATAATATTCAACATTCAACATGATAAGAATACAATCCTAATCCCCTATTTATAATGAAATATGACTTAACTTGTTGACTAAGAATTACTGACTAAGAATTGTTGACTAATATAATAAAGAAAACTAAATAAACTAATTAATTATAATAATGTGCATGATCATATCAATACTGATCATATCAATACTCCCGCCCCCAAAAACACCTTGTCCTCAAGGTGTGCTCACATAATATTTGCCTCACGTTGATTTCCGGGATCACATGTTCTTGTTGTCATTAATTGGTTGATAAGTGCAGTAGTAGTTCTGAAAATTTCTCACGATCTTTCATGTAGATATGCACTTCTTACTCAGGACCACACGGATACTCTCTTGCTATACGGATGTTATTGAAAACTCAATCTTTCAAAACGTGATCCACAGTTTTTTAGTTGTCTGCGATGCAACCCATACTTCTTCCAAAACAATTTGCCTCCTTCTTCTTTTATTAACATCGATTTTGTTGTAGCCAAATATGAATATTGACTGTGCTCATTGTGCTTCTTTTCTTTTACAGCCGCCTGTTATCAATTTTGCTCTTCTTTCTTTTTCGCAGACTTACTGATTTGGAGGCTTTATCACACCACCAAAGAGAAATCTTGATATGCAAACTATGTAAAACACTCAACCCAATTTATATCTGGCGCGTTTAAAACTTTCTCACAATTTCGTTTCCTATCTCAATCATAGCCTCATCAAAGACTCTTGGTTGATGGTCATTCCTTTAAATCTTAAATAAGATTATTTTTTTGAATCCCTATATCGAAACAGCTCTGTACAATTGATTCGATCAGGATTCGATTAAGAAGATAA
The DNA here is from genome assembly GCA_026074375.1 of Tanacetum coccineum. NCBI lineage: Eukaryota > Viridiplantae > Streptophyta > Magnoliopsida > Asterales > Asteraceae > Tanacetum > Tanacetum coccineum. The sequence continues at coordinate 93,637 of BQNB010000469.1, read as the reverse complement.
TTAGATCGATTAAAAGTTAGGAATAATCGACGTTCGAGAGGTCGAATAAGCTCTCCCAATAAAGATAAGAAAATAACTAAACCATAAATAATATTCAACATTCAACATTATAAGAATACAATCCTAATCCCCTATTTATAATGAAATATGACTTAACTTGTTGACTAAGAATTATTGACTAAGAATTGTTGACTAATATAATAAAGGAAACTAAATAAACTAATTAATTATAATAATGTGCAGGATCATATCAATACTGATCATATCATATCGATTAAAAACAAACATCTTAATGTGTGTTATTATCGATTAAAAACAAACATCTTAATGTGTTCTGAATAGTTTTACTTTTTAGATTAAAAATAAGAAATCTTATACATATATTTTTTTACTTATTTGTTATTTTTAGATAATGATTTTGGATTAAAAATTATCTTTTATATTCAAGAAAAATGTTATTCAAGTATATGTATGCAGTCAATACTTTTCTAGTTGTATTGTCTTTTTACTGATATTCCCCTCAAAGATGATTTTGATATTTGGGTGATTATTAATGATCATATCAAGTTTATTTTTAGTATTTTTGTGTTTTAAATATTTGTAACTTGAATTCAAAGGGTTACTAAATAACATTGGTTATTATTTGAATAGTTTGTAAACAATTTAAGAACTATTTGAATCAATATAATCAATGTTTAAGGACGAAAAAACGCAAATTGAGTGTAACCACAATGATAAAATTTATATTAACTATTTAACCCTACCACAATCACTTCATCTATCACAAATTGATACAAGATACATTACCGAATGGCTTATTTTTTAGTTCTAATAAAGAAAAAAATGATTTTAATGACTTAATATGTGAAAATATTGTTATGCATAATAAATGGACTTGACAAAATTTAGGTATGGTTCGTATGCTGTCACTAACAGGAATTAAGAAGTGGAACTCCCTATATGATATTTGTTTTCAAGGAGTCAGAAAGAAAACCAACTGTAAGAGAGTGGCTAAAAGACCAACTTGTAAGAAGCTATTAAACGTATATCTCCTTCAGAAGTAGTCATTGACATCTACATGGATTATGGATCGAGTTTAATTCATGATTAAATTTCAGAAAGAGTCACTGTGTCATTATTTTTTTAGAAAATTTAAAGATCCCTTATGAACATATAATTGAGGCCATATGTTTAACAAATGTTTATTAAATACTAAATACTGTAAGTTAAACCATAGAAAACAATAAGGTTAATGGTTGCCTTGATATGTAAGAACAAAAGAGGGTATTGGTCAATAAAACTTTATAAAACCATATAGAGCAATAATCTTTAGCTAAATAAAAAACTTATTATAAAACCACAAAAAAACTTTATGTTTGACCAAATGAGCAATATTATAGAATCAGAAACTATTCCTAATTACCAAATACCTCTGTGATCATCTGATGTTGGCTTCCTATGTCATTACTGAACGGACTTTCTGTCTCGTAACAGGATCAATGACAGGTTCTTCAATTAACATGTTTCTTTTTAAGAATCACATTACCCTAAGTTGACACACGATCTTTTTGAAAGGATTATTTCTAGAAGTCTGCATACCTTTTTGCGTATAACATTATTCGTCTACATCAATATCAATCTTTTGAAAAATATATGTAATATAATAGTGGTCCTTTGTGTAAGACCGAACTCTCCTAATCATTATGAAAAACTTTGCTTAGAGGCTGATAATTATAGATATTACACGCTACATGAAGTTGCTTTTACATATCAAAACATAATAATCTTAATATAAACGTTTATGTCATTACACACCTCCCCATATTGATAATCTCGATCACTTCGTTCCATGCGAAATATTGGTCGTGAGCTCTTGGCATCTCTATTCATCATCGGTATCATGGACCTGCTAACATCAGAAGGAGCTTATATATCTCATTAGAGGTGGTAGATGGCAGGTCAATTGGGGTGGGTTTTTGAAAACAAACACTTTTCGTCTATTCGTTAAAACATTTAATTAAATTAACACAAGAACTACTTTACATTTGCTCGCGCACTTCAAATTGCCAGCACGTCTTTTCATAACACATAACACATTCGTTCGGCATTAATAGATTTTGGATTTCTCACTCAGCAACATGCCTTGGTCACCTTCTTCACTCAATTCCTCCTCTGCTGATAGCATAAATACAATGGTTGAGAAACGTACTTGGTGTTCCTGGATACATTGGCGAGCCGCTGTTGGAGGTGTCAGTATGCACATTGAACATCATCTTCATCTTCCTGGTATCATCATTGTCGCCAACTCCATGTTTCGCCACCTTTTAAGATATATTGTTAGATACCATTATCCAAACAGACAACGTCCTGAATTGATCTTGTTTCCCATATAAGTAGGTGGAAATTATCACTTTTAGGATAGAGGTTTTGAGTAGTGGGCTACCTATGCACATTGAATAACAACAACCAATTCAAAACTACCTTCCCACGATGCTTCATCTCATAAAGTAAAGTTGCTAACACAACGTGCTCCTGAATTTCAAAATATTAGTGTGCTTAATTATGATCTGGGCACTTTCGGGGGTTTCGAGTGAATGAGAGCACTTACGAAAACTATTTTATTAATGGAGCATTAGTGTTTCAATCGTTCAATGTAATCGATCCAAGTCATGACCTTATGCAGGACATGAAACGGTGTCAAATTGGAGACAGTTTTTACCCACTCATTATGATTTTTCATGCAATTACATTATCATTTCGTTAGACCTTATTAATATACTGGAAAATGTATTCGATATATGACCGATATTAATTTTTATGTAAAAGTTTTAATTGCTTGATTTTTTTAAAAATTTTAACGCCCTTCCTCGTGTGTTGATTTGATTTTGGATTTATGGGCTTTTGATAAGAGCAATCATTTGAACGCAGCCTTTTTGCTTGTTAAGATATTGAATATGTGATTTACGGCCTTATAGTATAAACCTATGTAGTTGCTTATTATATACTTTTTGGACTTCTCATTCGAGCTTCAACATAAAATTGAATTTCACTTTACCTTCAAGTTTGCTACATTTCAACCACAAAATAAAAGATCACAAATCATTCCGATGCTCTGGGATTGTACAACTTTTAAGTTAGACTCGGTAATCTTACGTGTCCACATGGCCTCATTTCCGTATTGTTTATAAAGGAGTTTTATAAGGTTGGTCATCAAATCCACCTCCATTGTTGTAGATTGTACAAACTTGTCCCTGTTACTTGTACGTTTCCATAACTAAAAAATTCAAGAAACTGTAAATGTATAAAAAATAGTAAGAAGGATAGGGATAAATAGTAAATGTCATTTTATTACTTTATAGTATATAGATATGTGAGGGATATAAGTAATTAAACATTGTTGACTCCAACTGAGAAATTTTTGGGATTTGAGTTTAATTTGGAGTCACTTTTTTATAGTGTCTTTTTTTTGTTCCCATCATTATGTTTCACAACTCGTAATACAAAGATAGTTTATACGTTGAAGTTTAAGAACTCATCCAAACAGACTAAATCACCCTACATATGCATATTATTGCACATGGAACTAACTAATTGAAAAGGACACACATCATACCCAATAGGTGCGTGTTTCATATATGAATCACAACTATATTATTACGATTACCTAATAGGTGCGTGCACGGATTCAACAACCAGCATACCCAATCATTAAATTGAAAATCAAGAAACTCAAAAACAAAGAATAAATGTGTCACATAATAATTGACCCTCACATAACTTGTCAGTAAATAAAAAAAACCAATTGTAAATATATAATGTCGTGTTAAAGATGGAGTTGCTTCTGCAATATACATTGTAGTAGTGACCAGATGCTACACCCACTTCCAAAGAAAGTATAATCACACATGGTTATGGTGTACCACCCATGACTCGGTACTCAATTAATAAAACAACATTCGCAGAAGAGTGGCACTTGTTACGCCCCCCCGTATGCATTCATATATTGCCCACCAGCCCCTTTAAAGTTTAAAAATAACCTGTATAAAGGACTATTATTTAAATAACTGAATTTCAAGATTGAGCTCTCTTTTTATAGAGAAAACTAGGATAAATGGGCGTGTTTGGTAACTCAGATCGTTTTTTTTCAAGGAGGCTTAAATGGCTCGACTTTTTTTTGGGGACCCAAGGATTTGACAATCCCAGAGATAGGAGTGGCAAAAGAGTTATAAAAGTTGATGTAAATTGTGTGCAACTTTAGGTTTCGCAAAGAGCCGATGATATTCATGTCTTTACCTCAATACCCGATTTAGTTATGGCTATTTTAATCCCACATCTAAGAAACATCAATGGTTATCACACTAATCTTGAAATACACATAGACACAATTTTTGAACAAAAACATTAAAACCTTTCACATTTAACTTCTAACTCATTATTCTCATTGATGCATTGCTGAAGCTATTGAATTGGGCTGTCGTGAATGACAAAGCCGCTTAGGCTTTGCTCTCATGAAACCAAAATGTTTTATTATCAGTAAAAAAAGAATTACAGCATTCAAATTATATATGGAACTTTAGTTTTTATAAAACTATCTGATCCCGAGTCTACATTCATGATTTTATTATCTATCGATAAAATGTTGCCGCCAGTTCCTTAATACGGAAAACCAAGTTACTAAACGACCATACCGTTATCCACGATAATCTACACAATTCTACCGTACCCTAAGTATCCTACTCTAGTGTCTAGTACACATTAGCTTGATAATTATCATCAACAAAATTTATAAATAATCACAGACAAAGATATAGCTTAGAATATCGCTTCTTATATTTTATGTTAGCTTTGCATGTTTATTTAAGCAATTCACATCCATGGACATTAAAGTAGCAACCTAAAAAAATCAATTAACACTAATAACGTTTGCATAAAAGGTTCCTATTAAACTCCTTAACATTTGTGACATTTTTCACCTATGCAAGTGTTTGTGTGATACCTCTTTCAAAGCATCTTGATTCCAAAACTCAATCATCTTGTTCAATTCGATCATCGAGTATCTTAGTCTTCCTGCAATATACAATCCCCCTTATTCTTGTCATTAAATCTGTAGCATATCAAGGATTACAAAAAAAAAACTAAATTAAATCTAAACTAAAAAAACAATTCACAAAAAAGTAAACACAAATTAAGAAAACAACAAACACTACTACACACAGGGCTAATGTTTTACAGTCCGTAATCTGTTCAATTCGGTTTCAATTGGCCATTTGCAACGGATTTGCAACAGATTCATACCGTAGCGTTAATGCTCCATGGAAATTTATATTGCAACGGATTTCTAACGGGGTGAAAAAAATTGCAACGGTTTTCCAACAAAAAAAATCCGTCCTAAATTAGCAACCGATTTTGCAACGGATCGTATTCCAACAGATTTTCTACGATTTTGTTACGATAGATATTGCAAGAAAATTGCAACGGATAATATTGGGTACGAGATTGCAACCAAATAAATTTTCTACAAAATTGCAACGGTTCGAGTTTTCAGCGGAGTGTAACCGAAATGACTTCGTTACAATTCCGTTACAAAAAACTGCACTTTTAAAAGAAAAAAAAAACCGCATTTAGCTATTTTTCCGTAATAAACAAATATCAAAAACTAAATAATTTCGAATGCATAATTAAAACTTAAGTTAATAATTAGACGAGCATCCAAATGTCATATTACATAGTGCATCAAATCATACCAAACGTGCCGCTTCTACACCAAAAGTATACACGAAGTGTAACAAACTAAATCCTACTGAGTGCACCACTTCTTTACAAAATGTGTATAATCTACCAAGTTTTACATAATCCGCCGTACTACTACAAAACAAGATGTGTATGAAACACGAAGTGTACCTTAATCAACAATTGATTATGCGGAATGGGGAGTAGGAGGTTGCTCCTTCAATTGTGCCAACGCCTCGGCGAGCTTGTCATTTGTTTCTTTCTTAAATGCCTCGAGTTTTTCTTCGTTAAGCTTTCTTTCTTGTTCAATAGTTTCCTCGAAAAGCTCCTTGTCTTTCTCTCTCGCTTGCTCCATGTCCTTCATGGATTTTTCTAGCACTTCAACCTAAAAAAAAATACTTAAACCAATTAGAAAGGCAACACAAGTAAACTACTGTAATAATTTACCACTTGTGGTGTAGTGATAAGAAGAGGTGTAATTATACTTGCTTCAACTTAGCTCATATTTTCACATTCATCAGTATCACTTCACATTTTCAACATATAGAATTTTTAAAAAAAGGTAATGGGCGAAATGGGTTGGTTCGGTAAAAGGTCAATACAAGCTATTTCAGTGTGGGTTAAAAAGGGGCCTTTTTGTTTGTTTTGAGCGGTGGAAGGATGCACTTTTTCATTCGAGACAATTTCCGAGCAAGCAATGTGCCAAAGTTACTTACATAAATTATATCCTGTAAATAATAGTCTAATTCATTGTATAAAATTTATAGATATTTTCATATAAAAATGTGGATAGTGGTGGCTTAACTCCATTTTATGGGCCCTCTAACCCGTTAATTTTTGTACATGTGTTAATTTAGTTTAGCCTTTTATATCTAATATGTCAAAAAGATCACCTAAGGGTATTATCACCAGGTAAAATTAGTCAATTCTGGGGGAATCTTTTCATTGATCTGTGGAGAGGAGGTGTATATCTCTATTTATGGGCGTATTTGGTAAAATTTGGTGGTTTCTTGAGCAGCTTGGAACTGGTTATTTTGGGGCTTAGGTGTTTATTATTTGGGGTAGTTTAGTTGGTAAATTCTGGGTATGGGTTTGACTTTATTATTAGGTTTAATGGGGATATGGTCTGATTAATTAGACGCAAGTGTCTACTGTCGGTTGTTCATGTAGTTACTTTGATTTTCATTTGCGCAAAATTTTTGGATGCTTCATTTATTAGACAATTTTACGGTTCAAAAATTTATGTGTGAACAAGGCTTTTAGTTAAAAACACTATGGCAGAATGATGATTATTGTATACTCAATATATGTGTGAACAAGGCTTTTAGTTAAAAACAGTATTACAGTTCAAACAGGATGATGATGATTATTGAACAAGGCTTTTGTTTTGGTTCAGTTGAGAGTATACTTCCGTGTTTCCTAGTTACAATAAGAAAAAAACATTCTAATTTTGTTATACTTCCAAAAACAGTTGTTGGATCAATACACTCCATACACAAGTCCATGATTGCAGACCATATAATCAGAACTAGAATATAATATATAATCAAACCAAAGGAAATTGCAGACCATATAATCAGAAAGAATATTCAAAAAGAACACAAAGAAAACCACGCATTTCAACATTCAGTAACACTTAGGTATACACATTAATCAGACAAAGAAACTGTAGACGCGCGGGATCAATCTGAACCAAACAATTTTTTGCACTAATCACAGCTAGGGTATTATCAGGTCACTTTATTATATTTGGATCAATTAGTATTCCATGCCTCAAGTCTGCTACTGAAGGAAAAAAAAATAATCATCTAACCTTCTTAATTTGTGGATGTGAGGTACTGGCATTACGAGTAGAAAGCGTTCCCGTTAATAAGAACACGGGGATTATACAGACGCATTTGTAATGCCACCAAATGTTTTTCCCCGATTTAGGCGCGTATGTAGTGACCTTTGTTCCATAGTTCCTCATTATGTGGGTGTGATTCAGCGTTCTCCCCATGAGACTCAATCATACCTTCTTGATAATTTTTGCTACAAAACAGTCCCAAAAGAACGATTAATTGTTTTAAAGTTTAATAGTGATCTACTAAAAGTGGCTAATAGAAAGAGGTTTTTTTTTCAGATACTTACCATATGATCACGGGACTTGTCATTAACCCATCTCGGCTCAACCGCCTGATGCCCACTTGATTCTCCTACCTCATTCGACTCTCCAACTCCGTGACGTTGATGCTACTGACCCCGTACGGACCCCGTTTACCCCAGTTGAACCGTTTTTGAAAATCGACCGTATTTTTTCACCCCTTGCTGAACCGTGTACCCTGCTGACCTGTTTACCTGCTGGCCCATTTACCCAGATGACCCGTTGTCCCTGTTGACCCCGTTGGCCATGGGCTGACCGGTTTGAAACCACAATACATGCATCTGCAGTGTTTTGGTTCCAGCCGGCTTACAGCGGCTTCGTCCTTTTTATATGTTTATTAAATTTTCGTAGCATTTGCCCTGTTGTGTAGTAGTTAAAAATCAAGAAACGACAAATACAATATTAATCATACCTTTGGAATCAAACAAGCCCTTCCAACAAAACCCCTAAATCAAATTAAAAAATTTGATTAATCATAATTAAGATTATTAACAGCGTGTCAGGTAAATCAAAGAGAGATCGATAAGGGAATTGAACTAATTTGACATTGATTTTAGGAAATCGATTTTGATTGACGGTAGGAAGAATATAGAAATTTAATTCCTCGGTCGTTGAGTTTAAGAGGTAACTTTATGATATTGAATTATAAGTATGCCCCCTAAAGTTTTCTAACACTTGCTCCGCCTGTCCTTTAAGTTTTTTTTTCATTAGTTTTGCACACATATACTTTTGTAAGTTTTTTGTTCCGTAATCTAAACCAATTTTCGATTTTTAATACGAACATTACTAATTTAGTAATATTTAGGTTTAATTGATTTTAAAAATTCAAATAAAAAAATTAATTAAAAAAAATCTTACTAAATGAGGTATGATTTGATTTCTTTGAAATGCGAAATCCCCACTTGACGTTTTCCTTTACTATAACGTTGTCGGCAAACTCAAATTTTCGGGGTTAATTAACAAAAAAAAAATCAATGAAGATGTGTCCTCTAGTTCATTTAGAAGAATCATACCAACGGGTTAGGCTCGGTGTCGGAGCTATAGAAGGGTAGTGTGGGCAACTGCCCCCTCAAGACTATCGATCATAGTGTATTTTTCTAGAGATTCTAATCATATTCGTTATTTTAGGCCCCCTAAAAGTAAATTAAATAAGTCATGAAGCAAAACATATACTCCGTAGGAGATATTTTACATATTACTATCTAAATTTATTTATAAAAAAAGTTATTATTTAACCGATATAAATTATGAATCGAGACTTAAAACGATATTATTTTGAAGAGTTTGTTAATTAATCTGGTTTTTAGTTCATAGCATGGTGGTTTAATCACTAATGCTTGTGTTATTGTCTTGTTAACCAAGGCTCGAAATCTCATATTTTGTATTCCTTTTAACACCGTTTAAACTTCACTGATACTTTTTTTTTAACAGCACTTTATTAAAAAAAACTAGCAAGAAGCTAGAAAAATTACAAAGTTACACGATGAGGATTTTTTAGCCAATCAACCCAACTAAACGACACATTACATCTAAACCGACTCCAATAAAAAGAATACGACACAACATCACCAAAAATATCCGCCTTAGAAGGAGAAACCACACCAAAGACACACTTATTACGATAAGCCCAAATTAGCCACCACAACCCAAAACACACCCCTTCTAACAGCGTTTTATGCTTGATAGGAATCCGAAGATTTACGATCCAAGAAACCCATTCATCGAACGTATGCACTTCCATGAAATCCACCTCCCACTAACGGCAAATCTTGCGAAAATTATCTTTCGCAACAAGGCAATCAAAAAATAAATGACTTGACGATTCCGTGACGCTACCACAAACGGGACAAAGAATAGACGGAATATCTATACCTCTCCAGGATATATTAAGACGGGTAGGCAAACAATCCATTCTCACCTTCCATGCATGAATGTTAACCTTGATAAGATCATATAATGTGACGTCCCATCACCGTAGCACGTATTGTATAGAGAAAAGATGATGATTAAATTGTGCTAACCACACAGATACTATGCAAGTATTAAATGGGCTGGGGCATATAAATAAGTAATAAGATAAAACTCAATGTATATGCTTTCACTACTACAGAAAATTGAATAGAGCCCCCCATGATAGCCCGGTTTACTTAAAAAACGGGCTCTATATATGTGTCCCACCCTTTCGAGCAAAATTGTAGCACCATATTTTTTGGTAACCATTGACATCTATCAATCCTGATGGGTTGGGGCACATAAATAAGTAATAAGATAAAACATGTATATGCTTTGTACGTATAAATACAAGTCAAGGAAGAACAGGAAGCTCAATTTCATTTGAAAGAAAAGAAACTTACACGTCCATGTTCTACATAGCAAAACTTCAAAGGAATCCATTCACATTGTCTTTCAAGATCCTCGATCTGTTTCCTTGTTGGTGGATTCCCACTACAAAATATGAAACAAATGAGAATCAAATTTGAGAACAAATTAAATTGTTGCAAATGCTACAAATTTCAAGTGTTTTCTGTCGTCCTACTGCATGTAAACGAGGAATAATTTGTACAAAGAACACAACTACATATCCATGTATAGTCTTTTCTTACCTGTTCACGCAGAGAATAAACATAAGATTGCCAGGACTAGACTTTCTTCCAAACGTGCTATATGGAGGGTAACATCAAAAACCGGTCTCACTTCAATTATCTTCATGGTACTAATTAACAACTCACCAGTTTCAGTTATAGTATCAACAATGATTAAAAATGCAAGCATTAAAGTGCTCAAGAAATAAGACTAAAAACATATACTCGCTTAATCTCAAAATAAGTTTTCAGTTTAATTTTTCAAAGTTAAATTGGTTCAATATTGACTTTAAATCTATTGTATAATACTTGAAAAAAACTATAACAATGCAAATACACTTAAAACCCAATAGATTTATATATTTGCATCAAGTATTATTTGACAAACACATAAATAATTAAATGTCAAAGTTGAATCAGTTTAACTCTAAAAAATTAAACTAAACACTTATTTTAACACGGGTGTAATATTAATTAAGAGTCATCAAACCACAACCACATTTCATAAGTCACATTTAACATCATCCCCACTTATGATGATATCATGCAAAATTGGTTTTCCTTTTATTACCAACTATCGATTATGAAACAAATCAAAATCCAAATTTACTCAAACTTATAATCAAATTCTAAAATTATAATCCTATAAAAAAAACCCTAAAAATACGAAAACCCTCCCAAGTAATGTAATTAGGGTTGATATACTTACAAAAATTATTTAGGTTGAACTCAATGCATGCAATTTTTATGATCATCACACATCTTCTCCATTCTGAATTCTCGATTGCATAACTGAATGTGCCAAAAAACTGGTTAAGTGCTTTTGATGACTCTGAGCATTAGTTGAGGACACGTGTTTAGGGCACCGTTATTGTTTGTATAATTTAATTATTATTATATTATAATTTGTGTTACTTTTCATCAGACACACATGCAATTTTCCATGATTGTATAAACTTGTACTCGTACGTAATTAAGTTGTTTTTTAAACTTCCGTTTTGTTATCAACACAGTCTATGTACTTGATAAAGAAAAAAAAACATACATCACTCAAAACAAACCATTAAGGTTGTAATTTTGTTTTTATTAGGCTTTACATGTCTTTTTTACTCATAACAAATACTCTTTCAACAATTTGCAACCGTGTATTATATTGAATTATCGGGTTTGACTTAGAAAAAACTTTGAACTCGAGATTTCTTTTACTCCACTCCTGTCTAAGCTACCATTTGTATATTTTGTTGTTAAATATGCTATATATTCTTCAACACAGATTATTGATTTTCAAACCCTTTGTTTTAACATCACAACCACTTTCAAATATCATGGTGGCAATAGAGTAAACTGCAAAAATCGTTCATGTGGTATGTCCAAACTATAGAAGCAATCTTTGCCTTTCCGAAAGTACAAACGTCATTTTTGCGAAAAACCATTGGTGCATTCATGCCTCAAAATGAAATGACTAAAAGCCCATGCCTTCGGTAAGACTTTGTCATTATTACCTTAGTTTAGGCTGCCAGATTATTGAAACTAACTTGTATGGCAACCAAGTCTGTATTTGCATTTGCTTTAGATCAATTCTCGAAATTTTTTGTCGAAATAACAAAAATAAAGTTAATCTTAATATATTCAAGCAATAAAAATCGTAGTTAATATGTCAAAAATCCATCATATCGGTATTGTTTAAGCAAATTCTTGCTTATATCAACAATTAATTTAGAAAGGTGTAAGTGACATTCATATTCAAAGTCGTATTGGCATTATTTTGATATGTTAGATCGGGCATAATAAGGAGGTGAAGACCAAGTTTTTAGACAAGGAAGACACGTCTTTCTTGTTACGGTGCCCCCATTTGACGCGCCTTAGATGGGAAAAATGCAAGACTCGTCATCCCCTAAACCGAGTCGTGGGAGGTTTGTTGTATGTGTATGTATTTATTAAATGGTTTTTATGGGGTATATATGTCTCTAAGTGGGGTATTTTTTGGTGGTGAAGTTGTTTTCTTATTAAACTAAGTTGGTTGTGAAGTTGACTATAGAGAAAGAAACTCGATGTGTCGTTGAGGTGGCAGTGACGAAGTTGATTATGGGGTGTTCTTATTCATCTAGCCTTAAGATTAGTTTTATTCTTATATTACAAACTGTCGTTTACCATTTCCCATCTCTTGGCGGGCTGCTACATCCGGGTTGTGGTTGCAGCCATTACCGGTGTTTGATACCACTTTTGTGTCTGCAGATCTAAGCCTCACTTTAATTAGCATACTTGAACGAAAAAATGTATATATGTGCTTGTTAATTTAATTATTTTTTCCTTTGATATACATTTTTGGGTAAAGAGTTTCCTCGGTAAATTGTATTACACCAAAAATAACGTTTAAGTACAAAAGGTGTAGGTGAAGTCCTACAACCCAGCCTGTTACATGGGCAAACAAGAACGCACCATAGTGCAACAAACCAAAACGACATGAGAATGACAAACCAAACTCATGAACAAGCTTTAACAAGCTACAAACCAAATCACAAAATAAGAATGACACACCATTCTTATGACTATCAAAGAAAGAAGTAAAAGGCGTAATAATCATTGTCCATGCTATTTATTTCAACAGCATCTTACAAATAGCCTTCGCAGCTAACATCCACATAAATCAAACTAAGAAACATCCCAACCAGACCCGCATCAAACATGCACGACCTTTATTGATGTCTTTCTTTAATATACCTGATCCAGTGCAGCAACCATATCACATAGATCAGGTGAAGCCATGTTTACCATTACCAGCTACAATCCAACCACCAGTTATCGTACCAAGTAGTACTCACTCAGTAAACACATCAAATCCCACAATAACGAACCTTCCATCATCAAACAACCACCATCGTTATTCAAACCACATGACGATCTGTTCAAACCCCAGTTCTATACAAAACCTCCAGCCAATAACAAAATACAATACATTAGATTAGAATTTAAACAACAACAAAACCCTAACAGACTAGGGTTTTGAAGCACACCATCGACCCCAATCCCAAATCAGCTTATTATTGGCCTCCATTAACAAAATATCCACAAACCAAACCCCATCACATCAACAACCATGACATATAGACGATAAACAAACCCTAAATCATTAGAGTTTCGTTCACAAACATCCACCAATCAGTCAATGCCCCTTCAAGAAGAATGATCAGAATAATCAAACCAGCCAAAGGAACACGAGCAATAATAACCATGATAGCCCCAAACAGATTAGCAGAAACAGACAATCCTATACCAAACACAAACCCTAATCCTATGCGCATCATGATCCAAAGACAAGCAGTTGTAATAATCGTTCTTTAGGATATAAACAACACAAAAGACATGATTAAACGGTCAGGAATACAGTAGCATCCATAACAATCCACAAAGCATAGCAAACCCTAGATCGCATGAAAATAATAGAGATCGTTGTAACACCCTCAAAATGGGTCGCATCGGAAATATGTCTGAGAGCGTTACTTCATAATACCATTGCACAAGGTATGAGAGAACGACCTCTAAATGAGTCGTTTGAAAAGTAATCTCATTAATTTTCTTGAAATTGAAACTGAGATGACATTTGTCCCATAGTTGCATCACAATGAAAAGCTTGAAAGTAATACAACGAGATTTGATCATTTGAATGTAAGTATAAATCATGAATGTAATCTTGTATAGTCTATACTCCAATGCACATCAGTTAAGTCAAGTAGCTTGTTCACCTGAGAAAATACATGCTTAAAAGTATCAACATAAAGTTGGTGAGTTCACAAGTTTATGCAAGTATAAATGTGAATCACAAAACTATATATATACAAATTTACTGTATTACAAGTCCCGCCTATACAAGACTTGCAATGCATAAACTTAAATATATAGGTTTTATTAAAATGCGTATAATCACAAACCACACAGAATGCGTTTGTTAAAATGTTGAAATCCGAGATTTGTAAAGCATGCATGACCATTTTAATCCTTAAATATTCACAAAAGTGTATGTATGTGTTGGACCGCAAGATTTAAAAGTGTATGACATTGTAACACATACAATATCCTAAAATTTAATTATGACTACACTAAGCTCATGAAAATGAAGCGTGAACAAAAATAATGGACATGTGCTCATACCGGGTGACCTACCAGAAACACCCGAGCAGTGACTAAATGGACATGTGCTCATACCAGATGCCCTACCTGAAACACCAGAGCAATAACTTAATGGACATGTACTCATACAGGGTGCCCAACCTGAACACCCGAGCAGTGGGTTATCGTTACTTAGACACGCTACGTAATTATTGTAAACAATGTAAAGTGTTGTACTTGTGTCTTTTTGTAAAATGAGCAATGTATCCCGCCTCGAGATATGTATTTGAGTATAAAAATGAGTATGTAAATGAGTATCTAAACAAGTTTGTAAATGTGTATGTAAACGAGTATGTAAACCAGTCATGAAATCAAGTATGTAAACGAGTTTGTAAATAAGTTACGAAATCAAGTATGTAAAAGAGATTGTAAATGAATATGTAAACGAGTTTGTAATCAATCATGTAAATGAGTTTGTAAGTAAGTTATGAAAACAAGTATGTAATGATTTGTAAATGCGCATGTATTCTCACCCCAAAAGTGATAAAGTATATGTAATACGAGTAAAACGTGAGGCTATAAACTCACTTCAAATAAATGCGTGAATACATAAGGAATACACCAAGAACACAATCACGATCCTATGAGGTCCTTCGAACATTTGCCTTCTCAAACATGACCTAGGACGAGTAAAGTACTCATTATGGTAATACACATTTGAAAAGTGATACGCCGTCATTTTTTACTTGCTGCTACAGTCAAATGAACAGTACCCGGCCCACTGGGCTCGGTTACTGTTCATCGGCAAAAAAAAAACTTTATAATCCCCCTCTCATTCGTTGGCCAAAAATAAGAAGAAAAAAAAATTTACGGGACGTACTCTAATTTTTAACTATTTACGACTTTCTATCGGCCTGGGCAAAAAAAAAATGCGCGATTGTCATTTAATATAAGAACAAAAACAAACTATTAAACATAAGACCGAAAAAAAACTTTATAATCCCCCTCCTCTTTTTGGCCAAAAATAAGAAGAAAAAAAATTTTACAGGACGTACTCTCATTTTTAACTATTTACGACTTTCTATCGGCCTAGGCAAAAAAAAACCGCGCGATTGTCATTTAATATAAGAACAAAAAAACAAACTATTAAACAAGAGACCGAAAAAAAAATTAATGCCTCACAACAACGCGCGAAAAATTAACGCCCGCAGCAACGCGCGGGTAATCTTGCTTGTTAATAACTATATGATATGCTCGGACACCTAATAATGAATTAATGTTACGATAAGTAATTAACATGTCATTCGTAGTAGTTTACTATAATTCACTAACTCATCTGGACCACTCTCTCGTATAACTTATGTAAAGTAACAAACTAACTAATTATGTTGATGTCTAAAATGGCCATTACATCTTATGAAATAGTGAATTTTAAATATCCCAACTTAGTTACTATTCAACAACTAACAAAATAACTAATTCATAAAACTTAAATGTTTAAATGGTAACAACCACAAAACCACAAGGACTGTCTTGCAAAATATTTTAAATGACAACATGCTTCATGCACAGCTTGGGCTAAATACACTCGGGACATCTCCTGATTGATAGATAGATTTGACTACTAACATTATTTTATTAGTGTAATACAAGACTTGCATAATGTTAAAATAATAAATGGGATAATCACAAAAATACCCAATTTGTATTTACCTCACTTCACAAAATACCCAACTTTTTAATCAAAAAGTCAAAATACTCGTCAAAATCGCAAATTTTGACACTTTTGGAAGCAATTGCGAATTAGAAAAAAAAATCGAAAATTTGCTATATTTTTAGTAAATTTCGCAAATATTTTGCGATATTTCTTAAAAATATAGCAAATTTTCGATTTTTTACTAATATCGAAATTTTTTGATATTTTTCAGAAAAATCGAAAATTTGCGAAATTTATCCAAAAATTCGAAAATTTGCTAGTTTTCAAAAATATCAAAAAATTTTGAAATTTTTATTAATTTTCGCAAAGATTCGGATAAAAATGTGCGAGATTTTTAGTTTTTGCGAAAAAAACTTCAAACATAATCAAGTAGACCAGTAAGAAATTAACATAGTTCAATAACAATACAACACAAAAAAACTTAAACATAGTTCAATACAACACGTTACTCACACAAGTATCATATTTCTTCGGCCCAATAAGATTGCCTTGATGTGCTAGCACTTGAATTCACAGGTGATGTATCCTTGTGGAAAACCTTAACCATGTTTTTCAATGTAATGTTAAGATAATGGCCCAAAGATTTAGGCGAAAACACTGAAACGTTAACGACATTATTAAAACAGCTCCTAACGCTAATAAGCGCATTCAATAAAACCTAGGTCTTTAAGGACTTTGTGGTGAATTGTACCAGAAATGATACCCGAAAGATCTTTTAGTGTTACTGTTAAGTCACCCAACATATTCGGCGTACAAGACTTGATTACTGCTACAACCTTTTCAACTTTCCCGTTCTTGATAAAGGTTTTCATATCGCCAAAACAACCATTTTGCGATACTGCCCTTCAAACTACAAGATACTGAACCGCAGCTAAAAGCCACGGCCACGCGTAAAAAATCATCATCACTAAAAATATCGCTTCCTCAGTTATTTTCCCTCACATACTCCATTGTGGTCAACATTTCACAGTTATACCACCTTCTCTAGTCCCCTCAGCTGTTTTCGCGGATTTGCGCCAATGAAAAACAGCAGAGTACCGGATTATCCTAACCGCATTGTCACCGCCAATTGGATGAGTGTTTTTTTGAGACATTTTGTAACTTAAAATTGTATTGTAGAGAGAATAAATGTAGAGTTGTATGCATCAGTTAAGGGATATATAAAAATAAGAAAATATCTAGCTATCCTGAATAAAGATTGTACTTTCTTTAATTGTAATCTTAACCAAAATCTAATCTCGCAAAAAATGCAATATCGCAAAATATCTTATCCATGAAAAAATTGTCCTTTCCTGTCAGTTCATCTAGCAAAAATCTTATCTCGCAAAAAAATTGCAATATCACAATTATCTTATCCCTGAATAAGGTTGTACCTTTATGGCAAGTTGTTAATCTGGCAAAAAATCTATATCGTCGCAAAAAAATGCAATATCGTAAATATCTTATCCCGGAAAATAAACGGTGTCCTTTATTGGGCAGTGTAATCTGGCAAAAATCTTATCTAGCAAAAAAATGCAATAAATCCCAAAAATCTTATTTCGCTTGTAGATAATATAAGCGAATGCCACCCAATTTCCTAAACTTCATTATGGATTTAGCCAAGCTTTACTGTAACCGAGAGTCCTGTAGAACATCATACATTGGAAATACTTAGTGTATGTTTTAGCTTACATTACCGTTAATACTAATAATTTTTAAGAGTAATTTGAGACGCAATAAAATCTTGTTTTTATATGCGCAAAATGAATCCACTATACCTGTTTTTCAATAGTAATACACCATGAAGGACGTTTTCTTCTCTGGTTTTCCAATACGAAAATACGTACAATGGATAAAGATACATGAATAGACTTTTAAAACATTGATGATTTTAGCAGGGAAGAGACATGTAAAATATATGAAGAAAATAATGATGCTACTGGCGTTTGGTTGAGAATAATCGAGTCAAATGATTATGTCTGCTATTTCCCAAAAACCTAATTTGGTGATCTAAACGTTTGGTCTACAACATCTATGGGACTGAAGAAGACTTACAGTGGATCTAATACATGTAATATGGGGCATGGAAAGAACGCAATTTCTTCACAATACATTGTAAAAGAGGAATCAAACGAAGAGTGCGAGGCTTGTAGAGCTAGTCACGTGCCGAATCGGAAGGCATTTGTTAAAAATTTAATAACAATCAATCATTTGCAATAATGTAATGTATTTTTCGATATTTTTTAATATAAAAATATCGAAAACGTTTTATTGATGTGTTGACCTGACTTCACACTTGATGTTGGCGAAAAAAACTCAATAAAAAACAACATAGCTCAATAAAAATAATAAGAAAATAGAGTAAATTGCAAAAATCATCCCTGTGGTTTGTAGTTTGTGGCACTAACCATCCCACCGATAATTACTATTTGGGCACTACTCATCCCTAGAGTGCAAATGTTTCGGCAAAATCATCCTTATTGGGGATGATTTTTGCAAAAAGTTTACAAAAATAGGTTTGCAAAAATCATCCCTCTAAGGATGATTTTTGCCGAACGTATCACCACTCAGGGATGATTAGTGCCAATAGTATCGACTAGGGATGATTAGTGTCACAAACTACAAACCACAGGAAGATGTATTTGCAGTTTACTCCTAAGAAATAACTATAGTTTCAAGAAACACTAATAGAAATAACCATAGTTCAATTACAATAACAATACTTTAGTAACACATTATCATATTTCTTCAATTCCGACTAAGATTCTTGAGATGTTTTTTGAAACCTCATTGATGTGCTTAGAAACCTGACATCCACACTTGATGATGTCGGAATAAAAATTTGTGATTGCACCTATGATGGGGCAATCACAACGGTTTATGTCCACCTCTAAAACACGTGTACATGATTTTGTTTTAATTTGTTTCACGCCTTGGAATATAAAGCTGATCACGGTTTACGCGACCCTTCCTGGCGGACGTTTGTTCCATTAAAAAGGTGGAAGGACAGTTATAAATACCATCTGGTTCTCCCATTCTGAAGGATGCCCAACAAACATATATAATCTCCTGTATGAAGCCCTCCATACACTAGCATGAAACATGAAAATGCAAACTGATTTGCACTTGACTGACGCAAGTGTCGCATAACAGCAATAAGGTGCCCACAAGTAAACCGTGATAATTGCCATTGTCCACAGCTACATGTCCTAGTATTTAGATTAACTAGTCGCATTTTTTAATAACAAACAACATTGTAAAGTTGGAGTTTGCAGCGGTCTACAGTCCATGTGGAGGATTTTGCAATTCTTTGAGCTAATTTAGCTTCCGCCCAGGGTGTTAATTCATGTTTATGCTCATCTACACATGGTTTAATATACGTGAGTAAAATAAAAAAAAATGATAAGCATAGTTTGGTATGTGTTTACCTGCTGTCGATGATCAAAGTACCATTGCTGCAAAGATTTTATGAACCAATTAATCATCATACAAATGGGGAGTTTTCGGGAATGTCGAGACAATGCATTCACTGATTCCGCACTATTGGAGGTCATGTAATTATAACGCATACCGGGGAAGTGAACTCTTGCCCACTTTTCAAGACCAATCATATCAAGTTTATTAGCGACACTAGGCAACCAATTACGTAAAGTAGTAAAACGTTCTTCAAAGTCTGAAATCCGATATGCTTTACATGCTTTCCAAAATAGCTCTTCCTTACTTATAAATCGAGGACACTTTTCACGTAAGTTCATCAACAAGTGGCGGCAACAACGACCATGAACGCAATTGGAAATACATTCTTAATTGCCGAGTAGCAATGGATACAGCTCCAACCAGTATGATCGTTAAGTTATCTTACGTACCATGTTTATGCATTCCTTAAGTTTCCTCAAAAACCAATCTCAAGATCTAAATGTCTCAGACTTTCCCACTCCATATGCAAGTGGCAGAATCTGATTATTACCATCCATTGCAACTGCTAGATACATTGTACCCAAAAATTCACCTTTAAGATGTGCACCATCTATTATACATTTTGCATATACACTTTTAGGTCTAATCTGGTATCTAATTTGAAATCCCTCATCAAAGAGCGTTCCTACCCGAAGACAATTTTTAGTTTGTTCTTTACAATCAAAAAGATTATCAGTAAACTAACACGACTAGATGTTTCCATAACACGTACCTTTACTTCTTGATATCTAGACTGGAGTTTTGAGCAATGGAGGCTTATTCTAAATTTAATCCACCTTAACCAATTCTGTTCTCAACGAGTGTTTTCTTCTCATCCTCATGAATTTTACTAACCTCCTCATCAGATTCACTACTTTCATTATCAATTCACTACTCTCATCCTCGCCAGATAATCTTTTTACTTTAAATCCCTTTCGTTAGGCTTTTTGTTTTTTGGTGAACCAACAACCTGTTTTAGTTTACGATTAGCTGAATCACTTTTAGGATCCTGCATAGGATACCCAAGAAATCCAGGCACATACACAGGATTTTCAGAAAATCCATGCATTTGTTGATAACTAGGAAGATTTTGATAAAAACCACCACTAACAGGAAATACAGGCATTTGTGTTTGGTGAATTTGTGTGGCATGATATTCGGTTTGATATACATTTACAGACGGGGTAGCATGAATAAAATTGCTTTGTTGATTGCTTCCCGTAGTTGATGATTGCCTACCATTTACACTAGAATCAACAATACACAACGTAACAATTCTACTACTTTTAACAACAAATTCCATAAATTCATTGACTTCCAAATCATCACATACCTCTACAATATCATTATCCGAATTGTAAGTTACCATAAAACGACTATTAGCATCGATTTCTAGCCTCTCGGATACCGCTTCTAGTAAACATGAATATGATGACAACAATGGTAAAATTAGTGTACGTTTTACACAATTTAATGGCATATACTCCAACGCACCATCTACTCTTTCCCATGCACCTCCTTTACATACACGTATTTTGACGGTTTCTTTGCAAGATTTCATGGCAAAATTGAGGTTTTTGTGAACAAATTCGAGTTTTTTAGTGAAAAACAACGAAATAAGGAAGAAATAACAATATAACACGTTTTATCCAAAATCTACAAGAAAATCTCGCAAAAAACTAAAAATCTCGCACATTTTATCCACAATTTTGCGAAAATTAATAAAAATTTCGAAATTTTTTGATATTTCTACGAAATATCGAAAATTTGCTATATTTTTGCAAAATATAGCAAATTTTCGATATTTTTGAAAAATAGCAAATTTTCGAATTTTTGGATAAATTTCGCAAATTTTTGATTTTTCTGAAAAATATCAAAAAATTTCGATATTAGTAAAAAATCGAAAATTTGCTATATTTTTAAGAAATATCGCAAAATGTTTGCGAAATTTACTAAAAATATAGCAAATTTTCGATTTTTTTTTCTAATTCGCAAATGCTTCCAAAAGTGTCAAAATTTGCGATTTTGACGGGTATTTTGGCTTTTTGGTTAAAAAGTTGGGTATTTTGTGAAGTGGGGTAAAAAAATTGGGTATTTTTGTGATTATCCCATAATAAAAAGGTTCAATCAAGTTGATCTTAAAATAATACTAAAAATACACTATAATAAAATTGTAGCAAGTGAATATTTTTTTATTTTTGTTCTTTTATATTATCTCCGTTTCAAAATTATTGTCCACTTTTGGCTTTCTAAGTTTTACTTTCTCAACTTTGACCTTAAATATTTTTGTTTGTGCTATTTAATATTTTATGCATAATATATGAATGGATTGAGTTTTAAATGTATTTTTCATTGGTATAATTTTTATCAAGTATTATGTAACATAAACAAAATTATTTAAGGTCAAAATTGACAAAGAAAGACTCAGAAAGTCAAAACTGGACAATAATTTTGGGACGGAGGTAGTAATATTCTAGTATCTATGATATTTATGATTTTTCCAAAACTTTTTCACTTCCTATTATTTTTTTTTATAATTTTGTTCTTTTTATAAAACTGTGAAACAGAAAGTGCGAAAAAAATATATATAAAGTTTAACACGTAAAAAGTATCAAACTGTCAAAAAATACAGGACATAACTGATAAAAAACTATGCTCTATTATAAAACAGAGAAACAAAAAGAATAAAAAATACGAAATATTCGTACATTTTGTAGGCCAGATGGTACCGATAGTATCACCCAAAAAAAATTAGTACCGAACATGATATAGTGACAAATATTAAAATAAAAGATATTAAAATTAGGGGTAAGCAAAACGGACCGCGGACCGGACCAAGAAACATGCCTGAACTGGACCGGACCTATTTCGGTCCGGTCCTCGGTCCATCATTTTCCTTATTTTCGGTCTTCGGCCCGGTCGGTCTGGTTCGGTCTTACAAAAAACCCGGCAATTATGCTTTGTTAGACCGAACCGGACCGGACTGACCCGGACCGGATCGTATCATTTCAATCCAGTCTTCGGTCCGTTGTTTTGACCAAATTCGGTTTCGATCCTGTCTGATCCAGTTTTCGGACTGGAACACCCCTAATTAAAATAAAAAACAAAATATTACGTAATATATGATAAATAAAAAAAGTATTAAAGATGGGTACTTGTCAGACTCTCCATAAATATTACTCCCTCCGTCCCTAAATAAGTGTCCACTATTGACTTTTGAAGTCAAACTTTCGTAACTTTGACCTTAATTTTTTTTTTTTGTGTTATATAATACTTGATGCAAAATATATGAATTGATTGGGTTTTAAATGTATTTTCATTGATATGGTTTTTATTAAGTATTATATAACATAAACAAAATAATTTAAGGTCAAAGTTGATGGAAAAAAACTCTAAAAGTCAATAGTGGACACTTATTTAGGGACGGAGGAAGTAGTAAAATTCAACAAGTTGATGAACAGGAGTAAAAATTTATAGTATTAAATGGTTGATAGTAAGTTTGATATATAATGTGACAAGGTGTCAAGTGTGCCATTAGAGCACCCATTCATACACATTCACGTGAATGTGTACTATGTCCAGACCTTCATGTCCCCCTCACAATATATATATATTTTATTTGTCCTTTCTTATATTTTTGCTTCTCGCTAGAAAATTCATAACAAGAACGAAACGAAAACTGAGAACCATGATGGTTATGACAACATTAATATTAAGAGTAGTACCCAGACATACAAGGAATACAGTTATACCTAGACGTTGTCGTGGAAATGGATATGAAAGTTTAACGTCGTCGGAAAAGTCGTACAAAACTCGACGGAGAAAGTAACAAGGGTGAAGCTTGTCGGACGTCACTACTTCGGGTAACGAACTGCAACCTTAACAAAAGTTTCATGCGTTTTGCATGCTCGCGAGCAAGAACTACTCGAACATGCACGAGTACGAACATCGTCGAAACAAGCTTTTATCACCACCCCGTTACTCTAGCTTGAACGTCATAACTTGAGAGTTTTACTTGAGCTTGTTTGCGTGCGTCGTAAGCTAGAACCGAAACAAACAAAATATGCTAACAACCAAAGGTTGTGCACCCCTTGTTCTTGTGTTCTTCCAGCCGAGCCAAAGAGAGGAGACCAAGTGGGTTTTGTTGTTGTTGTTGTCGTGACCAAGCGAAAGGAGGAAAAGAGATGCGTTTGGTTTGAATGAACAAGACATGAAATATCAAAAGGGTTACAAAACCCTAGTATCTTGAGTGATCTTCATGAACCAAACGAGACGAAACGGTGTGGTTTTACTTGCTGTTGAGAGTGACCAAAAAGTGAGTTGTGTTTGTGTTTTCTTTCGTGGGTTTAAGACGAACCCAATGAGACGGCTTCTAGGGTTTATTGTTCTTGTCGTTGCTTGATGTTGCTAGCCAAGAGGGAGAGCAAAAAGAGTGATGTGTACGATGTTTATTTTCTTTTGCCAAGTGTAAATGACTAGAAACAAAAAAAGAAGGTGTATGGTTTTTGAGCTTGTCGTCCAAACAGGAACCAAGGAGGAAAGAAAACGAGTTAGGGTGAGGGTTTTAAGGTTTTATGAGATATAAAGGGTCATGATCTTTGTTAAAACTTGGACATGATGTTTGTGTTTGTGATGGTTTCGAAACCAGAAAGACAAAGGAATAAGGTGAGTTATGAGTTTGTGTTTATTGTTGGTGTTTCATGTCGAAACTCAGGTAACAAGAAATCAAAAAAAGTGTTTGTGTTTGTTTGTTTAATGTGTCGAGAACCAAGAAGAAACAAAGGAAGCAAAACCTATTACTTGTAACTTTGTTAATACAAAACTACGAATGTTTTATGTTGTGTTGTTGAACCGTGAGTTATAAGAGAGAACAAGGAGAGTGAGTTTTTGATTTACTTTCAAATGAATGTATGAATTTAAGGTTACCTTAAGCCCTCTATTTATCGTGCAAGAGTAGGATTTTACCACTTCACAAAACCATCCAAGGTTTTCACATGGGACGGTTTGGTTTGTAGATTAGGGAATGGTTTTGTGCATTGTTTATTGCTAGGGTGTAAGAAAAAAAGGATGACATGTTGTAAGTAGGACATGGTTGTGTAAGTGTGATGGGATATAGCCTTAAGCATGAACAGTTGGTCTCTTTTCCTTTCCCTTAAAATCAGCCGAACATGGCATGCTCAAATGACAAGAGTAAAACTTGGAATCGACCATACATAAATAGATATGAATGTTTTATAATAAAATTGTTATTAGGGGTTTGTAGTGGGTATGGTTGAATATATATGGTTTATGGGTTTACAGCATGCTTGAAAGTGTTTTATGGATCGTGATGTTTTAGTAACACAATTTAAAAATAATATTTGGATAAGTTATAAATTATCTTCGTAATACTTATATAACACTTGCTTGACGTAAACTTTATTTGTTTGATGATGGTTTACGTTGATTGATGATATTTAGTTTACGCGATTTACAGTTAAAATTAAATGAAAACGCGTAAAAGTATAAAATAATTAATAGAGGGTATTGTGTAAATTGACCCGAAAATGCGGTATTGGTTATAGTTACCTACCCCCTTAAAGAAATATCGTCACGTAATTTAAGTTCGTGTTTAACCGATTGTGTGAAAAAGAAAAGATTAAGATTTAAATAATCCAATTCTAATCAAGATGTTGGACTTTATCAGAAAATTTGTGTGTTTCGAACCCTTTTCAATATACCTAAAATTTTGGCTTAGTACTGACCAGGATATTTAATCCATTGTAAAATGGCATCTCAAAAAAAAATATAATTACAGTCTTATAAAATGAAAATAACAAGTTATAAGGGAATGTCTCTTAATAGTGAAAACACTCAATAAGAAAGGTGTAGTCACTTGAGTTGTCTATTGTAAGTTTTACTGTTTACGTGGTTAGTGTCTAGTTCCGGATATCTGTAATGTTCGATGCTTAATAACGGACGAGGCTAATGAATGTAAGTGTCCAACTTACTTGGCAGTACTAGGATGTATCATTAACTAAATGTTGTTACTATTGTTTTGTAATGAATAAATCATACGAATACGATATTACGATGGATAGTGGTTTTGTGGTTTATAGGGGGTCTTTTGAATTACTTAATGAATTGGGTGCACAAGTTTGGATGCTCTGGACCAACAATCAGTAACTATAACGACAATAACTATAACAAATGGTAATGGAATGCCGAGACTGAGGACATTTCAAGAAACAACATCCCCAGAATAAAGTTTAACAAATCGGACGAGCTCGTGGGAGAGTTTATTGATAGACGGCAGAATATGGTACTCAGTCGTTAGCTAGAGGATGAATCAACTCCATTAGCTTCAGTGTTTTAACAAAGTCTGTTAGTTCCACGAACACTTCACGATCGTAAAGTATGTAACAGCAAAAGTAATGACTTAAGAATGAGATAAAAGTAGCTCAAGTGACGGATTTTTGCTGAGTAGTAAGACACTATTTGTATCTCTAGACCCTTTTAACAGATTCCTGTGATTATTGAGTTCAGGTTCTTACTCGTGTCATATCGGATTCCATTAAGCCTACTCATTTATTATTCATTATTTGCATAAAGAAGAGTCCCAATTTATGTAAATAATAAATTTATAAACTTATGGTTCGTGGATTTATAATTTATTTATTTAAATGAAGAGGCGTCCCAATCCTTTTAAATAAATAGATTATAAGTCATCCTACTTAATATCTCTCGATGCAATACGTGTACCCACATAACTTTCAATGTGAGGGATGACATGACAATGCATGTGCTCTAAATTCAGGTATGGGACGAGGTTCAAAAAAAAAAATAAAAAAAAAACTCGGTTCTCTTCGGAGGCTGGGAGTAAAAAAAACTACCAGGGATATATCGACATAGAGATTAAGATAGTTGATGAGTACTCGGTTAGAGTAAATACGATGAAGGTCCTTATAAACGAGTTAACATAGCAATTATCGTATCAATCCTCCTATTACAAGTTCGCACCTACATGACTTGTACTACTTAGGTTCACACATATATCCATTGTAAATAGAGTCGTGAACGAGTTTTGTTTACATTCAGAGTTATCATATCAATCCTAATATACAAGTCTCGCCCATACAAGTCTTGTAATGCTTAGATTCATACATATATTCCGTGTAAACAAAATTTATTACGGTCTTCGAGTAATACTATATTGTGTAAAAAGCTTATGATGGAAAAATAATATTTTTTAGAGACATTGTTTAACTTACAATGTCTGAGAACGAATTGAGACCATTGTGCAACTCACAATGTCTAAGAAATAAAATGAGACCATTGTCTAACTCACAATGTCTGAGGTATAGATGAGACCATTGCGCAACTCACAATGTCTTAAGATATATTCTGGTATTTATATAAGTGTATGCACATCAAAAAGTTTGATGTAATGCAATGTTTGTGAAAACGGTTATAGTCTAGGTAAGATATGCAACCTAGTTCTCTATAACCTTAGCTCTGAATACCAATATGTAACACCTCCAAAATGGGTCGCAGCGAAAATATGTCCGGGAGTGTTACTTCATAATACCATTGCACAAGGTATGAGAGAACGACCTCTAAATGAGTCATTTGAAAAATAATCTCGTTAATTTTCTTGAAATTGAAACTGATATGACATTTGTCCCATACTTGCATCATAATGAAAAGCTTGAAAGTAATACAACGAGATTTGATCATTTGAGTGTAAGTATAAATCCATGAGTGTAAGTATAAATCCATGAATGTAATCTTGTATAGTCTAGACTCCAATGCACATCAGTTAAGTCAAGTAGCTTGTTCACCTGAAAAAATACATGCTTAAAAGTGTCAACATAAAGTTGGTGAGTTAATAGGTTTATGCAAGTATAAATGTGAATCACAAAACTATATATATACAAATTTACTGTATTACAAGTTCCGCCCATACAAGACTTGCAATGCATAAACTTATATATATATAGGTTTTCTTAAAATGTGTATAATCACAAAGCACACAAAATGCGTTTGTTAAAATGTTGAAATCCGAGATTTGAAAAGCATGCATGACCATTTTAACCCTTAAATATTCACAAAAGTGTATGTACGTGTTGGACCGCAAGATTTAAAAGTGTATGCCATTGTAACACATACAATATCCCAAAATGTAATTATGACTGCACTATGAAACCGAAGCGCTAACAGAAAT
Organism: Tanacetum coccineum; assembly: GCA_026074375.1. NCBI lineage: Eukaryota > Viridiplantae > Streptophyta > Magnoliopsida > Asterales > Asteraceae > Tanacetum > Tanacetum coccineum. The sequence goes on along the minus strand of BQNB010000469.1, from coordinate 65,720 downwards.
AATGGACATGTGCTCATACCGGGTGCCCTACCCGGAACACTCGAGCAATGATTAAATGGACATGTGCTCATACCAGATGTCCTACCTGGAGCACCCGAGCAGTGACTAAATGGACATGTGTTTATACCATATGCTCTACATGGAACACCTGAGCAGTGACTTAATGGACATGTACTCATATAGTGTGCCCTACCTGAAACACCCGAGCAGTAGGTTATCGTTACTTAGGCATGCTACGTAATTATTGTAAACAATGTAAAGTGTTGTACTTGTGTCCTTTTGTAAAATGAGCAATGTATCCCGCCTCGAGATATGTAATTGAGTATAAAAATGAGTATGTAAATGAGTATGTAAAGAAGTTTGTAAACGTATATGTAAACGAGTATGTAAACCAGTCTTGAAATCAAGTATGCAAACGAGTTTGTAAACAAGTTAGGAAATCAAGTATGTAAACAAGTATGTAGAAGAGTATGTAAAAGAGATTGTAAATGAATATGTAAGCGAGTTTGTAATCAATCATGTAAATGAGTTTTAAGTAAGTTATGAAAACAAGTATGTAACAATTTGTAAATGCGCATGTATTCTTACCCCAAAAGTAATAAAGTATATGTAAAACGAGTAAAATGTGGGGCTATAAACTTACCTCAAATAAATGTGTGAATACATGAGGAATGCACCAAGAACACAATCATGATCATAAGAGGTCCTTCGAACATATGCCTTCTCAAACGTGACCTAGGACGAGTAAAGTACTCATTAATAACTATATGATATGCTCGGACACCTAATAATGAATTAATGTTACGATAAGTAATTAACATGTCATTCGTAGTAGTTTACTATAATTCAATAACTCATCTGGAACACTCTCTTGTATAACTTATGTAAAATAACAAACTAACTAATTATGTTGATGTCTGAAATGGCCATTACATCTTATGAAATAGTGAATTTTAAATATCCCAACATAGTTACTATCCAACAACTAACAAAATAACTAATTTATAAAACTTCAAGGTTTAAATGGTAGCAACCACAAAACCACAAGGACTGTCTTGCAAAATATTTCAAATGACAACATGCTTCATACACATTCACGTGAATGTGTACTATACCTTCTTCTTGTCCCCCTCATAATATATATATATATATATATATATATATATATATATATATATATATATATATTATTTGTCCTTTCCTATATTTTTGCTTCTCGCTAGGAAATTCATAACAAGAACGAAACGAAAATGGAGAACCATGATGGTTATGACAACATTAATAATAAGAGTATTACCCAGACATACAAGGAATACAATTATACCTAGACGTTGTCATGGAAATGGATATGAAAGTTTAACGTCGTCGGAAAAGTCGTACAATACTCGACGGAAAAAGTAACAAGGGTGAAGCTCGTCGGACGTCACTACTCTGGGTAATGAACTGCGACCTCAACAAAAGTTTCATGCATTTTGCATGCTCGCGAGCAAGAACTACTCGAACATGCACGAGTAAGAACATCGTCGAAACAAGCTTCTATCACCACCCCGTTACTCTAGCTTGAACGTCATAACTTGAGAGTCTTCCTTGAGCTTGTTTGTATGCGTCAGTAAGCTAGAACCAAAACAAACAAAATATGCTAACAACCAAAGGTTGTGCACCCCTTGTTCTTGTGTTCTTCGAGCTGAGCCAAAGAGAAGAGACCAAGTGGGTTTTGTTGTTGTTGCTGTCGTGACCAAGAGAAAGGAGGAAAGGAGATGCGTTTGGTTTGGATGAACAAGATATGAAATATTAAAAGGGTTACGAAACCCTAGTATCTTGAGTGATCTTCATGAACCAAACGAGACGAAACGAAGTGGTTTTACTAGCTGTTGAGAGTGACCAAAAAGTGTGTTGTGTTTGTGTTTTCTTTCGTGGGTTTAAGAAGAACCTAATGAGACGGGTTCTAAGGTTTCTTATGTTAGGATTTTGTGTAACTGTGGCTATGGTTCTTGATGAAGGTGATGGTGTTGCTCTTCCGGTGGTGTCGGACTCAGAAACAAGATCAAGAGGGCAAGGTATTGTGAGTAGAACTCACGTCGACACTAGGAAACAAGAAAGAATATGAGTTTGTGTTTGTTGCATACTGTGAAATCAAGGAGGGAGGTTTAGGTTTTCTTTATAACTTAATTATGGTGTACTTGACTTGTCAAATGTTAGTCTCATGGTTGTGTAACACCAAAAGAAGCAAGGAATCATCGGGAGTTGTATTCTTGCTTAAAAAATCAAAATTTTCTTGTTCTTGTTGTTGCTTAATGCTGTCGGCCAAGATAGAGAGGAAAAAGAGTGACGACGTTTGGAATTTGGAGACGGCGTCAGGACATGGACGACTTAAAGACACGTGTCGACGGCGCCAAGACCATAATGCGACGCCGTCGCCGTGATATCTCTATATATACAAAACCGATTTTAAGGTTTTAGTGTGTAACTTTTGGGATAACTTTGTATAACTTAGGGAGACGAATCCTAGTCCTTGTAGCAGCTCCATGGGTCGTTTTTAGGGCCTCAATGTCATACCCCGCCAAGGCAGAAATGCGAGGCGTAAACAAGAATGGATATCATCACAACACATGGTGTCTATATAGAGAATACTAAAATGAAAACTAAAGTAAAGCAAAGACCCAAAGTGTCATAACAATACCCAAAACCTAATGGTGTCTTTATTAATGAGAAAGAGGTCTCTTCAATAAATGACATGCAAAACATAATCCAAACAATTCATGCAAACGCAATTATTCAAAACAGAAAGAATAAATAAACTCCAAGCATCCTACGGTCTCTTCTAGCCACTGCGCTCTATCTTAACACCATTAAGCTCAACTGAAAATGATGCTTAAAACATCAACATAAAGTTGAGCGAGAATCATAGGTTTACGATGTACAACAATATCCAAAATAAATTTTCAATTAGCTGTTGCAATTGCCAAAACAATTCATGACAACAATTAACAACAAGGGGACGGAACGTGCCTACGATCCACAATCATATCAGCTACATGGTCTCATATTAGCACACGCAGTCTTACTACCGGCACACCTCGTTTTGCATATTGGAATCCATAATACCTAACATATCATACACTGGGTAGGCGTACCCATCCGATCCCATATCACAACACTGAGTAGGCGTACTCATCCGATCCCATATCATAACACTAAGTAGGCGTACTCATCCGATCCAATACACATAACTACAGCAAGCTTAAAAAGATTTTAACACGACAACAAGACAAGCATCATTCTCACCAAAAAATAACATGAGAAAAAGGGGCTATGAAACTCACCTTTGCTTAGCTTTCCAAAAGATTCCAACAAAAAAGCTTCACAAACAACTAGCACAAATCTAAACAACAAAATAACTCGTGTTACACGCTACTAAGCCAAAAGCTTAAGCACATGTAACAATCATATGATGGATGTCTAAGGTGTTTAGTTACCCTCATGGGTCACCCCGACACCATGACCGACATTAACCAATTCATTTATACATTATTTCAAAGTCTTACAATTTACCCGAAAACGCAGAATTTTGACGCGGCTTAACGTACTCAAAACCTCTACTTACTGACCTCCATAATTCATACCAAAAATCATCTATGTTCATTTATGAGTATATTAACTACCTTATGATTCCCAAGAGCCATTTACATGCACAAGTACTCCTAAGAAAATCAAACTTCAAAACAGTCCCAATTCGGATCTGATTGCACACTAAAAAGTATGGACTTAAAAACCTTACTTAGAGTCGAAATCGGAAGCTCTACTTTAGGAGATTTATAATAGACACATAGAACTAAAATCCTGTAGAAGGGCTAAGCTAAATTCGAATATTAAGTGGGGGTTTTATACCTCGTAATATGACTTAAATCTGACCCGTATTTACTGTTTTGACAACTTTTCTTGCAACTAACTTTTGAATGAGTTCCCGACCTCAAAAACCTTCGAGGCCGGATGTTCTGAAAGCTAGACTCTCTGAGCTACGTTATAGACATTGAAAAGTTGACAAAAGCTATTACCATCATTGAGATAACAGTCGAACAACATAGCCCTAAATTCTGCTCTAATCTAAATCAAATTCTAACACGAATTAAACCTAACCAATTACACTCATAAGCTTCTAATTAAACCCTAATCATTGCATTATGATTAAACATCATTAATTTACAGATTTAATGAAACCCTAATTCCATCATAATAATTATTACATGAATTAATGATTAATAACTAACAAGAAAAAAAAAAATAAAAAAAAAAAAAAAAAAAAAAAAAAAAAAAAAAAAAAAAAAAAAAAAAAAAAAAAAAAAAAAAAAAAAAAAAAAAAAAAAAAAAAAAAAAAAAAAAAAAAAAAAAAAAAAAAAAAAAAAAAAAAAAAAAAAAAAAAAAAAAAAAAAAAAAAAAAAAAAAAATAAAAAAAAAAAAAAAAAAAAAAAAAAAAAAAAAAAAAAAAAAAAAAAAAAAAAAAAAAAAAAAAAAAAAAAAAAAAAAAAAAAAATAAAAAAAAAAAAAAAAAAAAAAAAAAAAAAAAAAAACACAGACACTAATTCTGCTCAATCCAAATCAAATTCTAACGCGAATTAAGTTTAACCAATTACATCCATAAGCTTCTAATTAAACCCTGATCATTATAAAATGATTATTATATCATTAATTTACTGATTTTACAAAACCCTAATTCCATCATAATAATTATTACATGAATTAATGATTAATAACTAACAAGGATTAATTAAAACTTACTTTAGAGTTTGATTTCTTCACAAAAGCAAAAACCCTAATTTATCCTCCTCTTTTCTCTCTTGTTCGACCAGTCACACAAAGGGGGGAGGGTTTGGGATTTTAGTTTGTATTTATAGACCCCCAATTAATTATAGATAAGATCTAATTAGTATTTGTTTCCTTTTAAAATTCCTTTTTTTCTTTCTTTTTCCTCTAAAATTTGTTTTTTACTATTCATGTATAAAAAAATATTTTATTTATTTATTTATTAATTACTTAATTATTTGTTTTACCTTAAGTTTTTATAAAAACACTATGCTTATTTGGCCTACCTTTTTGCGTAAACGCAATTTATAGACCTTTAAAAATAATTAACTTTTTCATTTTTATTAAACCTTACATATCCAAAAATTAGAAATTTCATTTCTCCATTTCTAACTTCTAGAACCTAATTATCTCCTAATATTACTAACACATAAATACGTATACGTATAATTACTTACATAATTAACGCGAAACCGCTTCAATCACCAAAATCATTTCCTTGTCACCAAAAGTGAACGAAATGAATTCCACAAAATCCAACACAAATCCAATCCCAATGAGACGGTCACGCTCAATGGATTGATTATGCAATCTCACATATCCCACACAAACACATATAAACACGTATAAACACATATAACACATAACCCATACTTATAGAACAGATATTTAGGTCAACACTACGGTTTGACCAACCTGCTCAAGCCACGGTTGTCACAGTATTCTCACCTTGAGAAAATCTCGTCCCGAGATTTAACTACTCGAGGCATTAGCACTATCGACAGACAACTGAGGACACTTAGACCTCATTTGATCCTTGCGTTCCCAAGTAAGCTCAGGACCACGCTTCGAATCCCAATGAACTTTCACTAATGCTATCGTACTACGCTTTTACTCATGACCTCTCGGTCCACAACATCAACGGTTCCTTAACAAAACAAAGAGTCTTGTCAACCTTAATCTCGACTAACTTTCACAATCCGAATCCAACTGCTAATGAATTTGCTTACCCCAACAAGGGTGCAATTAGCAACACGACAACCCCAAACGAAAAGAAGCATCCCACTACATGAACCTCAAAACTCATCAAAACCCTTAAGTTATTGTAACAACGTATTTTATATCTTAACCTCGCAACTCATCAAACAAGAACTGTTTTGAAATTTAGATATAAGATGTTACAATGCTCAACGTATCTAAAGAATCCATGCAAATTCAGGTTTACTCAAACTTTCAGTACCTCCTAATCCAATTTTCGATACTCAGCTCATAAGTCCAGAATTCTCAACCGAACTATAGGCCCAATCCATCCAAGGATCTCAAATGGTCCTACATAACTCGGTTCTAACTTGTCTTTCTTTCCAAACGTACTACACCTCTCCAAGGTGAGACCTTCAACCACCCATAATCTACCAGCATTAATTCAAAAGTTTCCCACTACTATCAAGCTAACTTTTTCGACAATTTGGCTGCCTCAAGCCTTTCCTGTATTACCACTATCTTGTTGGTTGTTTCTTGTACCAAATTTGATCCATTCAATCTCTCTCTCCAGTTACGGCCCATAAAACGGTAACCTACATTCCTTTCCATACCATGCTTCAAATGAAGCACATCTATACTCGAATGATAATCCCCACCTTAGGGAAAATCTCATCTCACGAAAAGTGAGTATGTCGATTATCTTAAAATCTACCAATACTTGTCCTAGCATAGATAGGAACGGGTGATTAGTCAGTCCCATTGACTACAAACCGTCTCGCTATAGTATCCACTACTCACACTTGGGTACTTGACAACAAATATCCTTAGTTATCCTTTCCCAACTTCTACTCGGGTACTCATGTGTAGCAAAAATCTGAAGATCCTTGGTTACTCGACTTCCTTTTCGTATTCGATTAATACTTACTACCGAACTAGCTATATCCTTCTTCATACTCAGCCATCGATTAGTTAACCTAAAACCACACAACATCATATCCGCTCCAGGATGGATAGAATACTTTGTCGTATACGCCTCTTCAATAGCCAAGGTCCTTACATCTCTCCAAATGGAGGTTCGAAATTGTATAACTATTGAAACCACTATCATCTCATTTCACACTCGTTGGTCCAAGCCACGCAACATCTTATGTTGACGCGTTCTTTGCTTTAGACATCTTATCTTATGCCACAAACATCCTTTTCTCAAACCTAGATCGGATCGTCGTACATCTATCTCGAACTCATTCTTAGCTTCACTCCTTCTTCCTACTCCACGGTACAACATCTACATTTTCCTTTCCCAGATGGTACTTGGCCTCGAAATCAAACTCACTAAATAACATCCATCCATCATCTTTGCCTCATGTTTAATTCTTTCGATTGAAAGCGTGTTGGAGACATTCATGATTCGTATAGATCACTATCCACGTCTTGTTCACTTAATGCCTTAAGCATTATATGGCAAAACCTACCACGTTAGTCATACCATCCTTCATAAGAACCTTCAATTGTCGCGACGTACCAGCAATCACCTTCTCCCTTTTTCCAAGCATGCTTCCAAATCCTTACTTCGCGCGTCATAATATACTACGAAATCGTCTGCTCCTTCCGGTAATGCTAAGATCGGCTCATTACCCAATTGATTCCTACCACATCTAGATAGATTTCTCTTTGCTCTGCTTCTACATTGTTGGAAAACTTCACGTACATCTTCTCTTCCTTTAGTGACTCCATGATCATCTTCACGTGCGACTCGTACTCCTCCTTAGACTTCAAGTCGGTTTAAAAATATCATTTGTATATATACGTTAACTGGCTTGTCTATATACGGTCATACACACCTGGCTCATTAACTCCATGAAAACCGCTAGTGCATTGGTTAACCCAAAAGGCATAGCCGTAACTTCAACGTGTCTATTACGCATCCTAAAAACAGTCTTAGCTACGTCATCCTCGTGTACCCTCCATGGGTGACATCACATACGAAATGTTTTATCTACTCTCTCGAGGATAATCCTATGCACAATCCAACTACCACCTTTCTTCCTACCAAGCAATACAGACGCTTCCCACAACAAGTTACCATTTGAACCATCCCTCACCTTGCAACTCCTGCAATCATTCCACACCTCTTGCCTTTCTAAAGACATCAAAAGATTTTCACTCTTATATGTGTTGCAAATAAAAGACACACTTTTAAGTGTGTAAAAATTATATATATAAGTGTGAAAACTTTTTCTTTTTTTAAAATATATTCACACTTATTTATGTAACTATTTTTTATACATTTATATGTGTTAATAAACTCAAATCATTTGGTGAAGCGTGCAAATCACTTCTCTATAAAAAAAAGTCATATGCAAAATCGTTGGTTAGTTTTATCTTCTTTTAACCCATGAGCATTATCAACAATAACAAACTTTCAGCTTTTAATTGAGGAATTATAATGGTTGTGATTGAAATAAGACATCATCTAAGCGTTTCAATTTAAGCAAAAAATGTTATGCACCGTTAAACAAACTTTCAGCTTATTATTCTTTTATTCCTTGACTGACTGGTGCACTTGCCTTCTTGAGGGACTAGCTAGTCCTACATGGCTGCTCCTTGCTTTACTGAGGGGACTAACTACTAATTACTTCCAGATGAGACACTTCTCCTTAGTTATTGACCCGGGGGGGGGGGGGGCCCCCCCTCTGGACCTGAGGTATGCCTTCGTCACCCCAACTATACCAGTGGGCCGTTCCAAAGGAGTAGTTTTTTGCCTAGGAATATTAGGAGTTACACACACACACACACAGCTCCTCCTAAGCATTTGGAGGAGACCATACCTCATCAATAACTAATTTACCCGCAAGAATCCTTGTATCAAAAAGCAGTCAAAACACATAGAAAATTAAGCCATGAAGTTTTTTAAAACAAAACCCAGATGGATTGATATAGACATAATGTATTTCATATTTTTATCTCAAACACATTAAACATTGCCCTTGTATAAACACATGAACTAAGGATCTAAACATCTTTTGTAACTCAGTCAATATATACTAGTACAATACCCGTGCGTTGCTCGGGTATACCGTTTTAATAATTCATTAGTATGTAGATTGATATACTTGCTATGTATATAAAGTTCAAGAGAATAGATAAAACATATTTACACCATCAACGATATAATTTTTTTTGAATGACTGATAATATATTGAAAAAGAAACTTAAAGTACAAAAGAAGACAAAAAGTATAATTACAATACACGTTGCCCCGATACACCGTTTTACCCTTTTTTTTATACATATGTTGAACAAAGTATATACTGACGTGACCCATTTAGTTACATACAAAGTTTAAAATTTACTAAGTATCTTTGCACAAATGTCATTCGTTTTAGTTTACATTCAAAACTTACATGGTAAAGAAATTCCAGAAAAATGAGAGTTTTAAAATTGTATCTATATATGTATCCACCATAAATATATACACGACTCATGTCTCTTATTGTATTTTTGAGGATTTGACTTTACAACTACAAAAAAAATTCATTCCACATTTTTTTTAACACATCTTGAAATAGTGAAAATATTTTGAGTTTATTAACACATATAAATGTGTAAAAAAATAATTACATAAATATGTGTGAACACATTTTAAAAAAGTAAAAGATTTTCACTCTTATATGTGTTGCAAATAAAAGACACACTTTTAAGTGTGTAAAAATTATATATATAAGTGTGAAAACTTTTTCTTTTTTTAAAATAATTCCACTTATTATGTAAGCAATTTTTTTATACATTGAAATGTGTTAATAAACTCAAACATTTGGTGGAAGCGTGCAAATCACTTACTATATAAAAAAAAGTCATATGACATAAAATAGTTGGTTTAGTTTTTAGCTTGCTTTTAACCCATAGTGCCATTATCAACAATAACAACATTGAGCTTTAAATTGATGATTAAATGGTTGTGATTGAATAAGACTTCAATCTAACGGTTTCAATTTAGCTAAAAATGTGATGCACCGTTAACAAACTTTCAGCTTTTATTCGTTTTATTCCTGACTGACTGGTCCTTGCCTTCCGAGGGGACTAGCTATTCCTGACTGGCTGTTCCTTGCTTTCTGAGGGGACTAACTACTAACTTACCTCATGAAGAGACACTTCTCCTTAGTTATTGCCTCTGGACCTGAAGTGGCCTTCGTCACCCCAGCTATTCTAGTGGACCATTCTAACGTGGAGTAGTTTTGCCTTAGGAATATTAAGAGTTAATAGTGATTGTCTCCTCCTAAGCATTTGTGAAGGAGTACTCAACTCATCAATAACGCAATTTACCCCTCAAGAATCTTGTATCAAAAAGCAGTCAAAACACATACAAAATAAGCCATGAAGTTTTTTATAATAAACCCTGATGGATTGAATATAGACATAATGTAGTTACATATTTTATCTCAAACACATTAAACATTTCCTGTATAAACACATGAACTAAGATCAAAACAACTTTGTAACTCAGGTCAATATAAACCTAGTAGACAATACCCGTGCATTGCTCGGGTATACCAATAAAAAAAAAAAAAATTTTTAATAATTCATTAGTAGTAATTGTATACTTTGCTATGTATATAAAGAACCAAGAGAATATTAAAATATATTTACACCATCAACGATATAATTTTTTTTGATGTTTAGAATGACTGATAATATATTGAAAAAGAAACTTAAAGTACAAAAGAAGACAAAAAGTATAATTACAATACACGTTGCCCCGATACACCGGTTAAACCCTTTTTTATACATATGTTGAACAAAGTATATACTGACGTGACCCATTTAGTTACATACAAATTTTAAAATTACTAAGATCCTTTGCACAAAATGTCAGTCGTATTTTTAGTTTAACATTCCAAAACTTACATGGTAAAGAAAATTCTAGAACAAGGAGAGTTTTAAATGTTACCTATATATGTATTCCACCATAATATCACACGACTTCATTTCATATTGGATTTTGAGGAGTTGAGTCTTACACGACAAAAAAATTTCATTCCACATTTTTTTACACATCTTTAAATAGTGAAAATATTTTGAGTTTATTAACACATATAAATGTGTAAAAAAATAATTACATAAATATGTGTGAACACATTTTAAAAAAGTAAAAGATTTTCACTCTTATATGTGTTGCAAATAAAAGACACACTTTTAAGTGTGTAAAAATTATATATATAAGTGTGAAAACTTTTTCTTTTTTTAAAATATATTCACACTTATTTATGTAACTATTTTTTATACATTTATATGTGTTAATAAACTCAAATCATTTGGTGAAGCGTGCAAATCACTTCTCTATAAAAAAAAAGTCATATGCAAAATAGTTGGTTAGTTTTATCTTCTTTTAACCCATGTGCATTATCAACAATAACAAACTTTGAGCTTTTAATTGAGGAATTATAATGGTTGTGATTGAATAAGACTTCAATCTAACGGTTTCAATTTAGCTAAAAATGTGATGCACCGTCAACAAACTTTCAGCTTTTATTCGTTTTATTCCTGACTGACTGGTCCTTGCCTTCCGAGGGTGACTAAGAAAATGATTCCAGACTGCTGTTCCTTGCTTTCTGAGGGGACTAACTACTAACTTACCTCCTGAGGAGACACTTCTCCTTAGTTATTGCCTCTGGACCTGAGGTGGCCTTCGTCACCCCAGCTATTCCAGTGGGCCGTTCTAATGTGGAGTAGTTTTGCCTTAGGAATATTAGGAGTTAATAGTGATTGTCTCCTCCTAAGCATTTGAAGGAGACCATACCTCATCAATAACCAATTTACCCGCAAGAATCCTTGTATCAAAAAGCAGTCAAAACACATACAAAATTAAGCCATGAAGTTTTTTAAAACAAAACCCAGATGGATTGATATAGACATAATGTATTTCATATTTTTATCTCAAACACATTAAACATTGCCCTTGTATAAACACATGAACAATGGATCTAAACATCTTTTGTAACTCAGTCAATATATACTAGTACAATACCCGTGCTTGCATCGTAATATCCGGTTTAATAATTCATTTTGTAGTATGTAGATTGATATAACTTGCTATGTAATATAAAGTAAGAGAATAGATAAAATATATTTACACCATCAACGATATAATTTTTTTTTGAATGACTGATAATATATTGAAAAAGAAACTTAAAGTACAAAAGAAGACAAAAAGTATAATTACAATACACGTTGCCCCGATACACCGTTTTACCCTTTTTTTATACATATGTTGAACAAAGTATATACTGACGTGACCCATTTAGTTACATACAAAGTTTAAAATTTACTAAGTATCTTTGCACAAATGTCATTCGTTTTAGTTTACATTCAAAACTTACATGGTAAAGAAATTCTAGAAAAAGGAGAGTTTTAAAATTGTATCTATATATGTATCCACCATAAATATCTACACGACTTCATGTCTTTATTGGATTTTGAGGATTTGACTTTACACTACAAAAAAATTTCATTCCACATTTTTTTTACACATCTTGAAATAGTGAAAATATTTTGAGTTTATTAACACATATAAATGTGTAAAAAAATAATTACATAAATATGTGTGAACACATTTTAAAAAAAGTAATGAAATCATTTTACACTTCTCTACCATTAAACGCTAGCTAATTTTAAAATATTTAAGAGGATGCTAAAGAATACGGATTTAGTAAGACTCAAACTCATTAGATAGAAATGAAGAATGAGCTTTTGCTATCTCCCCTAACATCCCCCTACAAAATCATTTATGTTTTTAAATATTTTAAGAGCAAAAGGTACGGTGATGGCGTGATAGACAACGGCGCCAACAACCACACCTGAGGCACTACAAAAAATGACATTTTACCACATTAATTTGTAAACACTTTTTAAAAGTGTGTAAAATATTTTGAGTTTATTAATATTTTTAAACGTGTAAAATTTAGTTACACAAATAAATGTGAACAAATTTTAAAAAACAAAAGAGTTTACACACTTATATGTGTTTAAAAAAAAATCCACACTTTATGTGTGGTGAAGTTTAAAATTTGTTTACACACTCATGGCCTTTAAATCTCGTAGTAACGTGGATCATACCCGCTTAATTTCCAAATTCATCTTCATCACTAATTTTCCTGATGTCACAACCTCGAAAGATCTTTGGGTACTATGTCAATCATATGGGACGGTTGTGAACGTTTTTATACCGAATTGTATGTCTAAAGCTGGGAAAAGGTTTGCTTTTGTTCGCTTTATCAAAGTAGATAATGTGGAGAGGCTTGTTGGGAACCTATGCACGCTATGGATTGGACGTAAGCATTTACAAGCTAACTTGGCTCGCTTTGATCGTGATTCGATTCCTTCTAAACGTGTTCCTCATAAGTTCAATCATGTTGCTCCTACACCCACGTCCTTTGTTTCTATTGTGAAGGGTATTTCGTCTCCACCCATACCACTTGCTTCGTCGCCAGCTTTGGTCTTAGATGATTCGTGCATGGTTGCAAGAGATCTAGACAATTTTGTCATGGGGGAGGTTAGACAATTTTCATCTATTAATAACCTAAGTGTGTTGTTACATAATGAGGGGTTCATGGATATTGAGATCGTTTACTTAGGAGGATTATAGGTTATGATTAAGTTAGGTTCTGCCAAAACCAAACGTAAATTCATGAAACATACGGGGGTTGCTTCTTGGTTCGTTCGGTTATGTAATGCTCAAAATGATTTTGTTGCCAGTGATCGTATTGTTTGGGTCGATATAAAGGGAGTACCTCTACATGTGTGGTCTCATGCTACTTTTCATAAGATAGGTTCTCAATGGGGAGAGGTCATGGAATTAGAAGATGGTAATGAAGACCTCTTTTCTCGGAAACGCCTATGTATCAAGACAAAACATGCTAATAACATCCTTGACAGTTTTAAGATCATTGTGAAAGGGAAGGTTTTTCAGATTCGAGCTAAGAAGCTGTTTGTTTGGTCCCCGTCCTTTAAAGAAGTCCCCGAGGTGGTTCATTGTTCAGATGACGAATCGTTAAAGGACTTTGATGAATTGATGAGCACTCCAATAGACTTCTTTGGATACATCTTGAATGGGCTAAAAATTGAGAATTTAACTCAAGAAATCCTGCTAGGACCAGCATTCGGACTACTCAAAGGCACACACTCTAATTATGGTTAATTAGAATATGACTTCGAAGAATGCTATAAGGATCTTTCAGAAAAGCTTGATTAGGAAAATCCTAAAGGCGGTGACTATCCTTTTGATCTTTCCAAACCCCTTCCTTTGATCACGCGTGGAAATCGTCAAAGAGTACCGTAGCGAATTCTTCATCAACAATGATTCAAGTATCTTACAAGGAGGAGTTTCGACTTTGACATTACACGACGTTCTACACAAAGTCTAAAGGCCGCTAAAGTATGATCTCCTGGAACATTGAAGACATGGTTACAAACTTATGTTGTTTGTTAATGTTGCTTATGATAGGTATGCGTTATGGGGTATTTCACATTGGAGAGAACAACGTAAGTCCTTCTATGCATATGCGAGAGGCATTACAATCAAGAGGAGATGTATATTTACAAAGTATATTCTGGCATGTTACTCTGTCAGGTAATATGGATACTTGGATACGGTACTTGGAAGAGATGTAAGTGAGACAAGTGATACATACTATACAGATTCAAAGAAGGTGACTTTCCACGACTTCGGATCAACGATATCGAGGACATGTTAATTCTTATGGTTCAGAATCGGCTCACAAATCTTTCAAGGGATGATGTTGCTGACTTTGCAAGAGCCCTAAGGATGTTCACCAGAAGTTTGGTTATTCAGAAGCGAGTCGAGAATCTTCAACTTGGAGTTGAAAGTTATCAAAAGAAGATCAACGTTACCAAGCCTGATACTACAAAAACAGGATCTTCAAGAAAAGGCCACTCGTACACTCATACAAAGACCCTCAAGGTTCATTTATGTTGTCTCGAGATAAGGAGGAACAAGGTTGATGTCGCTCGAGAACTGTTCAAGTTCAGTGATAGGCACGTTAACTAGGCTCTGTTCTGCGCTCGAAGACATAACCAAAAATATCGACATGGAGTACTTACCAAAGAGAAGATGAAGCAATTTAGAAAAGAAAAGAGCTCATTTCATGATCAAGGACATCAACAAGCTGCTAAAGGAAAGAAGAATGATGAGGAGTTTGGAGAAATTCATTGGTGGTAGACTCTACGGAACTGACCTCAGACTGCTGCAAAGAACAATATGACTTTGTCATATTATGTTCATATCTCAAAGGTCATTTCGTATATCATAAACTTGTGAATTTGTAAATATGTAGTGTAGACTTTTGGTGATAATAAGGTGTGCTCGAGTATAAAATTTTTAAGAATTTCTTAGTAAATTCAAAAAAATTTAAATTACTATACTCAGCACAGTCTTATATACCCTCAAAACTTGAGGGGGAGCATTAAAATGTTCCTTATAGTGATTATATAACATTTTGTCCCTAAAAGTTTAATCAATTGATATCCAAAATATCAAAGGATTAACATTTTGGATAAGGGGAGAAAATGTGATTAAACGGATCTGAATCTTAATTGTATTGTCATGTGATCATATAAAATAGACTCAATGCACTCCAACACTTAACATGTACTATGATTACGGTGCACATGTTAAGGGGGAGCTTTTTAGTGATGATGAAAAACTCTCAAAGTGTAAATCTTTTGATATTTATATCAAACACTTTGATTGAACTTTTCAATGATTTTGGTTTTGATTGTGTTGGAATACCCTAAAGACCGACCATGTACTTAAATTTATGGAGTTATAAGGTGGTTAGGCATAGGTATTCAAA
This sequence comes from Tanacetum coccineum, assembly GCA_026074375.1. Taxonomy (NCBI): domain Eukaryota; kingdom Viridiplantae; phylum Streptophyta; class Magnoliopsida; order Asterales; family Asteraceae; genus Tanacetum; species Tanacetum coccineum. Next base: position 50,070 of record BQNB010000469.1, on the reverse strand, counting down.
TCCCATGATCCAACCAGAACCGGAGGGATCTACCCAGGGATATCCACTAGATAGTGTAGAAGTCCTTAGGTATGATACAAAAGGAGAAAAAGTAAGAATAAGGGAATAGTGCCGACTGAGATGGAGCTAGTACTGGAACAAACCCAACAAGGTACTAGTTATGAAGTCTCGGTAAGCGCTGAAGGGTGATTCGTCAATAATATATATATATATATATATATAATATATATTATATATTATATTTTTATATTATAATATTATATAATATATATAATTTATATATATATATATAATATATAAGCAAACACTCAACCAATTACCTTTGCGCAAAGAATGGTCAAAAGTTCACCAAAATAAAATATATATGTAGCCGGAAGTATGATTCTCGGGTCGTTTATCCCCCAACGAGGCGTGAATTGACAATCGCGTTACGGTTTGAGAATCGGGTGCTCGAATGGGACAAAGATTTAATTGGTTTTTCTACTTCTACGAGAAATTATAAAAAATTAACTAAGGAAAGCTTAAAACTACGGGAAAAACATAAATAGGCAACGGGAAAACTTAAAAACTACGGGAAAAACAAGCAAAGGCTCGGAATTAAAACCTAAAACTACGGGAAAGCATAAAAAGGCATAAAAGGAAGTCCTAAGTCTACGGGATCAGAAAATTAAAGGTACTTAAACTTAAAACGCAAAAATGAGAACGGAATTTTAATCCCGTTCTTTAAAAAACCAAATGAAGCAAAAATAACCCTACGGATGTAAATTTATTTTTTTCCTCGTCCTACAGATAAAATGAAAATTTAAAAAAAAGAATTATATTTTTTTGACTTTTATTTTATTTATTATGAATTAAAAACTGTTTTAATTAAAATTAATTATAAAAAATAGTAAACGAATTATTAAAAATCTGGAAAAATTACAGAAAATAGTTTCAACTATTTAAAACCTAGGAAAAATGAGAAAGCTGAAAAAGCAAATCAAATAAGCAGTTAAAATAAGCTAAAAGGGCTGAAAGGCTAAACTGCTAACAAAGGCATAAAAGGAAAGTGTTTGCAAAAGATTTCAGAAAAGTCCCAAGGGCGCTGTGTGTAGTGGAGGTTGTGTTAAGGTGCAGGCTATAGAAGGGGGAGGTCATGGGTTCGAATCCCATGCCTCACCCTTTTTCAGAAACATTCTTTTTTTTTTCTTTTTACACCTTTAAAGAACACTAATAAATAAGCACTTTTGTTAACTACAACTTTTTATGAAAACAGAAAAATAAGCTGGAAAAAGTACTTATAAGCTGACAGGTTTAACTTCTTACACTAACACTAAAAATCATAAAATTCTAAGGCTACTTTATAGCAAAAATAGCTCAGGGGAAATGAAAACTAAGCTATGTATAGTTCTATGCATCCTAATAAGCAAAATTAACTAAAAATAAGCAAAGAAAAACAGCCAATAAGCCAGAAAACTAAAAAATAAGCTACAAATCACAAAACTGCATTCCAACAGCCTTGAGGATCAATTTAGGCTCAACTTTTTAGCTCTTAGAGAGACCTAGGGGGCTTAATGGCTTATATGAGCTTGAAGAGTGACCTAAGAACTATCTAAAAGGACAAAAAGAAAAGAATTTGAAAAGCATATAATCTGAGAAAAGGGACAAGGAAAAGGGCTGTTTGCACCAGGGCAGAATTTTTTGGTGTTTTCAGTTTTAAAGAGGACAAGTGTAAGTGTAAAAATAAGCTACAAAATAAGTTCCAAAATAAAAAGTAAGCTAAAACAGATTGAGATAAGCTCTTAAAGAGCTTGTGTACAAAAATTCAAAGTCTAAAAACATGCTTTGACATCTGATATTAAGAGTTGAAAAAGAAGGTTTTTAGCTATGAAAAATTCTAAAAAAAAAGTTGACAGAATTTTAACGAAAACAAAGAAAACCAAAGGAGCTTTTTACCACTGCATTAGACACTAAAGAGGGACACAAAGACAACAACTAGAAACAGGAATTCAAAGCTTAATCAATAAATACTTGAGATAAATTTTTGAAACAACAGATTTAGTAATGACTAATGAAAACCTTAAGAGAGAAATTTAAATTATGACAACCTTTCAAGACAGATTAAAAATGCTTCAAATAGCTAGTTAAAAATTACTAAGAGACCCTAACCCATTAAAACTCCAATTTTGACCCATTTTGGGTCTTGTCCCAAACACCCCTTAAAAAAAGGGTTTTGCCATTTTTTAGCTAAAAACTACTGATTTAATCAAGATTTCTTATTGACAAGTTAACCAATCAAGCAAAATGATCATAAAGAAGCTAAACATAACAAACTTTAAGCAAGAAACAAGCTAAAACCAATTAAGCAGTTTGACAAGTGAATAACAAATTTGTATAGAAAAAAGCTTTACTGAAATTTCATTAAATAAAAAAAAAGATTACAAAAGCATAAACATTAAAGACAGAATTGAAAACATAAGTTAAGACATATAAATTAAAATTACAACTAAAAAAAACTAGATATTTAATTCTTCTTGGTCTTTTTTCTTTTATAGCTGCTGAGGCCTTCTCTTTGTGTGCTTGTTGTGTGAGAGGTTACAGAGATGTAATCCTGGCCTTCAATCTTTCTTGGTTCCCAAACCCTTGATCTTGAGCTATTGCTTCAGTTTGGAGCCCAAAATATGCTGGATTGCACATTGGAATAAAACTATGTGTTGTGGTGGTAGTGGAGGTGGGGGTATGGTTTATCCATTGGTGATTTTGGGGTTCAGGTAAAAATGGTGAACAGAAGAAGAAAACCCGTGACTAAGTTTTGGATTTGTGGTATGGCGGAAAATTGTTTTTATCGGGTTGGGGTTATAGGGGATGAGTTTGAGTGGTGGCAAATTTGGTCCTCACCTTCCGTAGAGTAGTTGAGAATAATCCTTGTTGAGTGTGATAACTTTGGAAAATTGGCTGGATTAGCCCTTGAGGGTATATCGTTTCATTTGCACAATGTCCTTTGTGGGATAACATCGTTAAAGATAAGGGGGTTTGGGCTTAACTTCGTTAAGTGGTTTGGGCTTGGGATACTATATGGGCCGGTTTGGTTTATTATTGAAAAATGGGTAATGGGCTTTGGATTTTGGGCTTTATTTAAATAAAATGGGCTGCATCCGGGCCACTGGTGTGTACGGTCGGCCCATTTTATCATGATAGGGTTTCGGGTTTGGTTTTCGAAGCTCATTCCAATGCCGTATCCCGGGGTTGACTTTGACTTCGTCTTGCCTTAATTAAATGCACAAACGTTGTCGAGTCGATCCGGAAATTTCCGTTTTAGCTCCGTTTTCAATCCTTTTGTACCTTTGGCCTCGGTTTTTCGCGCTCTTTCCAAATCCGTGTTCGGTTTTGTCCGTTTTGGCTTCGTTTTTCGTCCTTTAGTGAATATCCAGTACCTGCACAGTACAAACACAAAAACAAGCATATTTATGGCATTTAAAGTGCGTTTTTGGTCGTTTAGGGTCGTTTTATTAGGTAAAAGGTATGTGTAATTACACACATACCAAAATCCCCTAAACTAAACTATTGCGTGTCCTCACGCAATGCTACAAGTAAGCACTTAAGAAAAACTAAGAACTCGATCCCCTCGACTTATTTACCTAGAAAGTAGCTAAGTGTTTGCCATGGGGAAAATTAAAGAACAAAAGCTTTGAAAAGTCCCGTTTTCACCATTTTTTATATTTATACTAACTACAACTAATATTTTTGTATTTTTCATTTTTTTTTCTCCATTAACTAACATGTACTGACTTTTATTATTTTCATAACTTTTCGGGTACGAATTAGAAAGCATTTCAATTCCTAAAATGCACCAATAAAAGGATAATTTCGTCGTTCTTTTTTTTTTTTATTTTTTCGTTTTTTTTTTTTTTTTTTTTATATTTTTTTTTTTTTTTTTTTTTTTTTTTTTTTTTTTGTTTTTTTCGATTTCTCTTGTCCCGGACTAGGCTTAAAACGAAAATCACCGTAAATACAAGTATAGATTCACTAACCACTACTCATATTTGGCCATTTGTAAAACTTTTCGCTCCGCAATTATTCTATATTATGTTGAGTGTGATAATTTCAAATTTTCAACCATGGATCAACATTTTTAGAAAGTTGCAATATTTCTATGCTTCACGTTCCACCCAAGGATAATGAGTTTGAAGGCGAGATCATCCCATGTAGCGACTTTCGTCTCGCAATCCAAAACCTTGCGGCTAGTGACCAGCTTTTGACACTCACAGAGATGTATCGGGACTCACGGTCCTTCGGGTTTAAAACCCTTGGACTCCGTTTAACACGGAAATACTAAAACTAATGCAAATATAACCTAGTTCAAAATATATTTAATTAAAGAAAAAAGAGATTGTTCCTATATTTATTAAACATAATCACTTAACATATTTACAATTCATTATTTAAGACAATGGCAAATTCCTCACTTTTTGAAGGCTGCAACATCGGTTGTGAGCCGGCAAGATGCAGCAAACTTTTATCAGTCTCGGACTACACTATGGGCTTTCTTTTGAAGACTGCAACATCGGTTGTGAGCCGACAAGATGCAGTAAACCTTTATCAGCCCACAGTTTATATTATTCACATGACATTTTTTTTTACACACTTATATTACCATGATATAGAGAAAATTTCTTTTTAGAAAATTTAAGTATATAGCTGAACTAAGATTAAATAAATTAATGTTATTAACATTAATAAAGCTTCAAATTCAAAAATTGCCGATTTAAGTTTAGTTTTCAAAAATAGCACTTATTATTAGTCAGGTTAGGAGCTTACGGGAGAAAAAGCGACAAATTACACTTATGAGCTCTTAAGATTTCCAAATAATCCTTGCTTAGCATCCGACTTGTAATTAACACTATCATTTTTCGTTCTTCGCAAATTCGTGAATGCTTAGTCTAAAAGTTAAGGAACAAGCTAGAGCTCAACACGCCCGATCGAGTCAAAATTTATTCCCATTCTACCCATTGGGAAAGTCAAAACTGTGACAAAACACTTCTTTTATTTTTGAAAAAAAAATTCATTTCATTTTTTTTTTTGGTATTTTTGCGAAAATTTTGGTGGTGAAAACGGGATTACGTGATAACAACGACTGCAGGCAAAAATCAAATCGAAGATCCCCCCATACTAGAACTAAACATCGTCCTCGATGTTTTAAAAGGGGTACCTACGTAAATCTAAGGCCGTTTATGAAGTGTGCCAAAAGATAAAACGTTAGTCGATTAGATTTGGATACTGGATTCCCAAAATGAAGCTGAGGATGTGAAACTCTTATGAATGCAAAACTGCGAGCACGAGAGTCTTCACAATCCGGGAAATCTTGGACATACAACACAAAGCACACAGAACATGGACAAAACATAGGTAATGGAAGATGAAAGCCTCCTCACACAAAAACACTTATTCATTACTACTACATAATACTACTACTGATAAGCATGGGGTGCCTCCCACGAAGCGCTTGTTTAAGGTCGCTATGCTTGACCCGTCCCTGAATTTATTGGTCCATGGGGAACGTCTGGAGATCCGGGACAACCTCGGTTGGTATGTCCCCTCCAAAATAGTGTTTCAAACGATGACCATTCACTTTGAAATTTGGCCTGGAGTTTTGGGATAACTCGACAGTGCCATATGGAAAAACTTGGGTTACAGTGAATGGTCCACTCCAGCGGGTCTTAAGCTTGCCTGAGAAAATCTTTAATCTAGAGTTAAAGAGGAGGACTCGATCACCGACGTTGAAAACGCGATTTTTGATCTTGGAGTCATGGATTCTCTTTGTTTTCTCCTTGTAAATTAAAGAATTTTCATAGGCATGATCACGAAGTTCATTAAGTTCGTTGAGCTGAACTTTTCTGTGATCACCCGCGGTTTTGATATCAAAGTTTGTATGCTTAAGGGCCCAGTAAGCTTTGTGCTCCAACTCAACCGGTAGATGACATGCCTTTCCATATACAAGCTTGTACGGAGTGCACCCGATGGGTGTTTTGTAAGCTGTCAGAAAGGCCAGAGATGCGTATCCAGTTTATCCGACCAAGAGGCACGGTTTTCGCCCACGGTCCTTTCAAGAATTCTTTTCAAACCACGATTGGATACCTTAACTTGTCCACTTGTTTGTGGATGATACGCGGTGGAGAGACGATGAGTGACTCCGTATTTAAGCATGACCTTTGCAAATTGGTCATTGCAAAAATGGGTTCCGCGATCACTTATGATTGCACGAGGGGCACCAAATCTGGAGAAGAGAGTTTTAAGAAATTTGCAAACAACTCGGGCATCATTGGTGGGGAGCGCTTTCGCTTCAACCCATTTTGATAAGTAATCGACTGCCACGAGTATATATTTGTTCCCTCTTGAAGACGGGAACCGGCCACCATTAAATCAATGCGCCATATGTCAAGATTTCGCAAATTGTAATAGAGTTTTGTGGCATCTCATCACGTTGCGAAATTTTGCCTTGACGTTGACAAATGTCACATCGGGTGACAAAGTCATGGGCATCCTTGTAGATCGTGGGCCAATAAAATCCTGAATCGAAGATCTTTTTAGCGGTGTAATTGGCACCGTAGTGTCCCCCAGTGGGTCCACTGTGGCAAGCTTTAAGAATGTCAAAAGCTTCTTGCCCCGAAACACAACGCCTAATTACTTGGTCAGCACAGATCTTGAATAGAAAGGGGTCGTCCCAGAAATAATGTTTGACATCTTTAAAAAACTTGTTTTTCTATTGGGACGACATTCCCTTGACAATGAAGTTCCCCGCATGGTAGTTTGCAAAGTCGGCAAACCATGGGGTACTATCATCACGAAGAGCAACCGATCCAAGAGTCTCGAGTGGAAATGTTTCTGTGATTTCCTTGTTCTCGAACTCATTTTGGTGAGGGTTCTCAAGTCTGGAGAGATGATCGGCGGCAAGATTTTCTGCTCCTTTTTTGTCTCGGATCTCAACATCGAATTCTTGGAGCAAAAGGATCCACCGCATCAGTCTTGCCTTAGCATCCTTTTTAGCAAAGAGATACTTTATAGCAGAATGGTCGGTATACACTATGCTCTTGGACAAAATGAGATATGACCGGAATTTCTCAAAAGCGTACACTACGGCAAGTAATTCTTTTTTTTTTTTTTTTTTCTTTTTTCGGTCGTAGTGTAGTGTGCTTGAGCTTCGGTCATTGTCTTGCTGGCATAGTGAATTGGTTGGAAATGCTTGTTCTTTCGTTGCCCTAGGATGTCCCATTACAAATTGCTTGCCATCACACTTAGTTCGGAAGGGCAAGTCCCAGTCGGTGGAGCATCTAAATTGAGCCTCGGTCAATTTTCTTTTAAGTGTATTAAAGGATTCGATACACTCTTTTGAGAAGAAAAATGGAGTCTCTTTTTCAAGCAAGTGGGTCATTGGACGGGCAATTTTCGAAAAGTCTTGTATGAAACGTCGGTAAAAACCGGCATGCCCAAGAAAACTACGGACACCTTTCACAGTAGTCGGGTGAGGGAGCTTGGCATTTAACTTCTAACTTAGCATGATCGACCTCTATTCCCGGACTTTAGAAATTTTGTGTCCAAGAATAATGCCTTCTTTAACCATTAAAATGCTTTTCTCCCCAATTTAGGGACAAATTGGTGTCTTACACCGTTTCAACATATTTTCCAAATGGATTGCATGTTAGAGAAAGAATCCCCGAAGACCGTGAAGTCATCCATGAATACTCCATTGGTCTTTTTCGATCTTGTCATGGATGATTGTCTCAACATCATTGAAACGTGCAGGGCATTGCGATAGCCCAAAGGGGCATGCGGCGATAGGCGATCGTTCCGTATGGCAAGTAAATGTTTGTCTTCTCTTGATCCTTCGTTATAGGATTCTGAAATAACCCGAGAGCCATCGAGGAAACTATAGTATTGGTTTCCCAGCGAGTCTTTCGAGCATTGATCCATGATGGCGAATAATGGGGGAAGTGGTTTTCCGAGTGGCTTCATTCAACTTTATGTAGTCAGTGCACATTCCACCCCTGTGACCAATCAGGAGTTGGTTATCAAATCATTATCATCATTTCTGACGACGGTTTTTGCCTCCCTTCTAGGGTACACAATGTATCAGGGCTTACCCATGGAATGTCACGAGATCGGTTAATTAATCTGGCTGTCAAGAGTTTTTTCAACACTCTTTTTTGATGGACGTCGTGGATCTTTGGGTTTACCCGTCTTTGACTCTGAACTGTTGGTTCGTAGTCCTCTTCCATAAGGATTTTGTGAGTACAAAACTCTGGATCAACACCCTTGATATCGGAGAGTTTCCAAGCGATGGCTCGCTTGTGGGACTTTAGAACCTTGATAAGAGCTGCCTTTCCTACATCACTTCTACTGTCTTTTGCAATTATGTGGGCAACTTGTCGTCGCATTCTAAAAAGCGTATTCTAATGAGGTGGCAAGTCACTTGAGTGTCAACCCGGAGGCCATCAACTGATGATTTAACGGTTTTTGCTTCAACGAACTTTAAGTTCTTCCCTGATTATGGGTGAAATTAATCTTTATGATTCGGAAGAGGAGGTAACGGTTCACTATTGAGAAGTGCTTCCAGAATAAGAATGTCACCCTCCGGATCATAGTAAGTAGCATCAATTTCCTGTGAAATTGGCTCGTCATCGATAGTTATAAAAGCATTGGCTTCTTCGAGCAGGAGAAAATCACTATCCCCGAAAGGAGTTAGTGTTGGTGAGGAATTTGAAACAATTGGATCGTAATCCGGAGAAGGATTACCGTATGCAACTTGATATACGAAACTAGACTTTCTTGGAGTATCTTCACATGCCAATTCAATGACGTCGATTCGGTTCGCCGTCATATGATTGTTAAATTTGCGTGTATCTCGGGGCGAAGTTTGGTCCAGATTGAATGTGATGGCCTCTTTGCCAACACGAAGGGTTATTTCACCTTCGTAAACATCTATTAATGCACGACTGGTCTTTAAGAAACTTCTCCCGAGGATTAAAGGTACTCGGGGGTCTGGCTCAAAATCTACGACCACAAAATCTGCTGGAAACTGGAACTTTCCCACCATTAAACGGACGTCTTTGGCAATACCGATCGGTTCAGTGATTGAACGGTCTGCTAGCTCTAGCGTCATGCAAGTCGGGGTTAGTTCGGGAAGAGAGAGATCTTTCCAGACGGAATATGGCATAAGATTAATGCTTGCGCCGAGATCGGCCAAGGCGTTGCATGTATTAATCCCAGAAAATTCACATGGAATAAGAAATCGGCCAGGGTCTCCAAGTTTTTTCGGTAACTTGTTTAGGATGACCGCTGAGCAATTCTCGTTCAATGGAGTTCTAGCCATTTCACTCAACTTCTCTTTGTTTCCGATTAAAGTTTTTAGAGTAGAGGCAAATTTTGGCATAAGGGTCAAGGCATCCGTAAAGCTAATTTCGAAACTCAAATCTCTAAAGATTTCGTAGAATTTCTCAATTTGGTCGTTAGCTTTTTCACGGCGCCTTTCATCGTTTCTTCTTGAAGGAAACGGAATTGATGTTTGTTGGTTAGGCCTCGGAGCACTAACGGGATCAACAACTGGCTCGGAAGTTGGATTTTGAGATTGGACTTGAATAACCGGAGGTTGGACGTCTTCGGTGCTTCCGTTATTAGTAGGAAGCATCGTATCCTTTGTAACCTCGGTATCACGATTCATCACTTTCGGAGGAGAAGATGAAGTAGAAGGAATCGCGGGTCCTTGATATGCAACACCACTTCGGGTGGTGATACCTTTCAAATCTTCCTTCGGGTTGGTAATGGTGTTACCTGGGAGAGTTCCCGAACCTGAAGTAGAGGCGGTATTCATTTTGATAAAGTTACCTAGCATGCTTTCAAGCCTTTGATTTGAAGTAGCCAAGTTGTTCAATTGAGCTTGCAGGTTTTGACCTTGGTTTTGCAAAACTTGATTTTGATTTTGCATATTCCTCATAACCGCATCATTAGCCTTTACGTAGCTATCAAAATCGGTTTTAGACACACCTTGTGTTTGAGGAGCAGGAGCTTGGTAAACAGGAGCTTGATAAGTTGGGGGTTGATTAACCTGGGGTTGATAAATTGGTCCTTGACTGAAATTATTACCCCGATTTTGGTTAAAATTGTTCCCCCGATTTTGATTGAAATTTATCCCCCGATTTTGGTTGTTTTGATTGCTTTGCATAGGAGGAAAACCGGGAGGTCGAATTTGGTTTGCAACCATTGGAGGTCGGGCACTGGTATTCCCTTGATTGAAATTGGCCGCGGCGGCTTGAGAAACGTAAGCTTGAATGTTGTCATGATAAACATTGCCATCGGTGGCGGGACAACTTTGATATGAATGAGCTCCACCGCAAGTCACACAACTTTCCTCGACCGCTTTTATGGACGCTGGATTTTGGTGAGCGGGAGCTTGAGATTGATTCTTCTTATCAAGGAGCAATGCTTTGACCATATCTTTGAGTTCAGAGACATCGGGAGAGATACCGGAGGTGGAAGTGCTTGTACTCACTTTAGCAACAACGGGTTTGCTTCGTGAATTACGAACTTTGGATTTGCTCTCGATGATTTTTAGACATTCTCGGGGCATTTTATCCAAAAAGTTACCACCCGCGGCGGAGTTCAATGAATCTTGATCATTTGTGTTCAAGGCATTATAGAATGTATCGAGTTGATGCAATTCCGAAAAACCCACTGATGCGGGCATGCCCTACGAAGATCATTGAAAACGGGCCGCCATTGCTTCATCAAACGTGGATTCGTCAAATCTTTGCTGGAATTCGTGATTTTCATTTCTGAGATTTGGTGTTTTAGAAGGAGGAAAGATATTTGTTAATGAATTTCGACACAAGATCATCCCATGTAAGAAATCGATCGAGGGGGTTCTTTGTCAAGCCCAAAATCCGGGCTGCTCCCTCGAGGGAAAATAGGGAAAAGCATAAGCATTACCGACGTACTCTGGACATTCGCGAACTACATCGTAGGAGGTGATCTTGGTTGAAAATATCGGAGATGGGTTTGTGAGCATGTGGTGTCTTCTTTATCATGTCCAAAATTGCTTGTTTTTGAACAAGATATAGTAGACCATGCCTTGATCTAAAATGTTTTGCGTTGATCTCGGGGAAAACGATCGAATCCTCGTAACCCTCGTGGGTTGCTTCGAGCAAATTGCGCATAGTACGATTATCGTCAATCGTAACTATGAGAGGGATTGAAAATTTCTTGATGTTATTTGGTTTCTAAAGATTTGTTGATTCAACAGAAGTTTGTCGGACTTGTTGTTGTCGACGTTTACGGGACTGAGAACGATGTGCGCATGCACAAATAGAAATTTAAAAGAAATTTACACTAATAATTTTTTTTTTGTTTTTTTTTTCAATGATTTATTCCAATTGATGTTATCGGACATGAGAAGATAAGACAACTTCAGACCAATAATCTACTTAGTTCACGGTGCTCTTCAAAAAGATAAAAACACACAGGTGATCCGGAGGAGTAGGAATAGCGCGAAGCTTATTTCTCCTTTCGGGTCGTAGTTCCTCGGAACAACCCTCCTTATACCCACTTTATAGTTTGTTTAACTTTTCAAGGTGAGCCGTACGTTGTAAGAGACACAAATGACAAGTTTTTAAATCTTTTGTTCGAGTTGGGAACCAACAAGTTCACCGGAAGTTATTATGATAATACCTCAATTGAGAATATTATATTTTGGTATTTTTACCAATTTGTGAATTTTATTTCTTTTTTTTTGGACAATGTTTTTATATTTTTGGTTTTTCTTTTGTTTTTAGATGATAATTATACTAATAAAAGAAAATGAAAAATATTTTTGTACTTTTTATATTTTTATAGAAGAAAATATTCACAGATTCAAACACAAATTGTCAAACGTAACGATAATCGTTTTCACAGCCTCCCCGGCAACGGCGCCAAAAATTGATTCGTCAATAATATATATATATATATATATATATATATATATATATATATATATATATATATATATATTATTATATATATATATATATTATATATATAATATATAATATAAGAAAACACTCAACAAATTACCATTTAGCCAAGGATGGTAAGAGATCACAAAATAAAATATATATGTAACTGGAAGTATGAGTTCCCGGGTCGTTATGTCCCTAACGAGGTCTGTGAATTGACAATCGCGTTACGGTTTGAGAATCGGGTGCTTGAATGGGACAAGATTTAATGGTTTTTCTACTTCTACGAGAAATTTGTAAAAAAAATGACTACGGAAAGCTTAAAACTACGGGAAAATCATAAATAGGCAATAGGAAAACTTAAAAACTACGGGGAAAACAAGCAAAGGCTCGGAATTAAAACCTAAAACTACGGGAGAACATAAAAAGGCATTAGATAACCTAAAAATCTACGGGAAACATGAATAAGGCATAAAAGGAAGTCCTAAGTCTACGGGATCAGAAAAATAAAGGCAACTAAACCTAAAACGCAAAAACGAAAACGGGATTCTAATCCCGTTCTTTAAAAAACAAAATATTGCAAAAATAACCCTATGGATGCAAATCTATTTTTCCTAGGTCCTACGTGATAAGAGAAAATTTTTAAAAAAAGAATTATATTTTTTTGACTTTTATTTTATTTAATATGATTTAATTACAGTTTTAATAAAAATTAATTAATAAAAATAGTAAACGAATTATTAAAAATCTGAAAAAAATACAAAAAAGTAGCTTGCAAAGAGCTTAATCTATGAAAAATAAAATCTGGAAACGATGGCTTATAAATAAGCCAGAAATAAGCCAAAAGTGGCTTATAGGCTAAATGGACTAAAGTTGATATAAAAGAACAATGGATGCAACCCTTGGCAGAAAAGACCCAAGGGCGCAGTTGGACGAGTGTGTTATGTTAAGGTGCTTATAGACTAAGGGGGAGGTCATGGGTTCGAGCCCCATGCCTTCCCTTTTTGTTAAACTTTTTTTTTCTTTTTGCAAAAAATGTAAAATAAGGAAAAATAAACAACTTTAAAAAAAACACTTTTTTACAAACTCAAAAATAAGCTGGTTAAATTGCAAAATAAGCTGACAGTTTCACCATTTTTTAACTAAGTGCATAAAGGGCAAACTGTTAAGGCTTTTTAAGAGCAAAATAAGCTAGGAAACTGAAAAATAAGCAAAGGATCCTAAGGGCCTACACCTATTAAGCAAAAGGGTATAAAAATAAACTACTAAAAACAGATAAATAAGCTAGAAAACCTAAATAAGCTATAAGCCAAAATTGTGTTCAAAACAGTCCTAAGGGCTCTTTTATGCTTAAAAATAAGCACTCTAAAGGGACACTAGGGGCTTAAGGCTTATAGGACTTATACATGGGCTTATTGGCTTTCTAGAAAGGCAAAAAAAAACTAAGGTTGCAGATCAAATAAGCCAAGAAAAGAGGGCTGAAAAGATGGGTGCTAACACCAGGGGAGCCTGTGACAGTTTTAAAGGGGCTAAAAGGAGGCTTATAAATAAGCCATCATATAAGCTCAAAAAGGAAAATAGAGTTAAAACATATTTAGAGTGGCTCTAAGAGAGCTTATTTTCAAAAATTCAGAAGCCAAAAATGATTTAAACAAACTTAATTTTGAAGATGAAAATGTGCTTTGAAACTGAAAAAAAAGAAAATTTTACCTGTGACCTAATTGCACAAGAACATAAGTAACTAAAGACACTTAAGTTACTCAATCACTATTGCATTTGGACATAAAGAAGCACAAACAAAAGCCTAAAAACCAAATTTTGAACCAAGATCAAATGAAAGGAGTAAAAAGGATTTTTCAAACCAACAGACCCTACAAAAGCATAAACATAAAAGACAGAATTGAAAACATAAGTTAAGACATATAAATTAAAATTACAACTAAAAACAAAAACTAGATATTTAATTCTTCTTGGTCTTTTTTTCTTTTATAGCTGCTGAGGCCTTCTCTTTGTGTGCTTGTTGTGTGAGAGGTTACAGAGATGTAATCCTGGCCTTCAATCTTTCTTGGTTCCCAAACCCTTGATCCTGAGCCATTGATTACAGTTTTGGCGCCCAAAATAAGCTGGATTGCCAACATGGCAATAAAACATGTGATTGTGGTGGTAGTGGAGGTGGGGGTGATGGTTTATCCATTGGTGATATTGGGGTTCAGGGTAAAATGGTGAAAGAAGAAGAACCCGTGACTAAGTTTTGGCAAATTTGGTCCTTCACCTTCCATAGAGTAGTTGCAAGAATCGTCCTTGTTGGTGTGATAACTTTGGGAAAATAGCAGGATTAGCCCTTGAGGGTTATTCGTTTCATTGCACCAATCGTCCTTGTGGGATAACATCGTTAAAGATAAGGGGGTTTGGGGTTAACTTCGTTAAGTGGTTTGGGCTTGGGATACTATATGGGCCGGTTTGGTTTATTATTGAAAAATAGGTAATGGGCTTTGGATTTTGGGCTTTATTTAAATAAAGTGGGCTGATCCGGGCCTACTAGGTGGGTACGGGTCGGCCCATTTTATCATGATAGGGTTTCGGGTTCGTTTTTCCGAGCTCTTTCCAATGCCGTATCCCGGGGTTGACTTTGACTTCGTTTTAACTTCATAAAATACACAAACGTTGTCGAGTCGATCCGGTAATTTTTGTTTGAGCTCTGTTTTCAATCCTTTTGTACCCTTGGCCTCAGTTTTTCGCGCTCTTTCCAAATCCGTGCTCGGTTTTGTCTGATTTGGCTTCGTTTTTCATCCCTTAGTGAATATCCGGTACCTGCACAGTACAAACACAAAAACAAGCATATTTATAGCATTTAATGTGCGTTTTTGGTCGTATAGGGTCGTTTTATTAGGTAAAAGGTATTTGTAATTACACACATACCAAACACCCACTTAGTTCCTATGATTGTCATATTCTTAGGCTGTGGTACCAAACACCCATTTAATTCTTCTTGCATAGCAATTATCTAACTTTCATCTGTTAAGGTTTCATTTACATTCTTAGGTTCTATAGTTGATATAAACAAAAGAAGTTACTTTGGTTTTAGACTTGTGACCTAAGAGTTCTTTGGTTAAGGTTTCCTATGACATTTCCAATGGATGGTTAATATTGACTATTTCGTCAATTTCTAAAGTTTCATCCCCAATGTTATTCTCTAAGTTTTTCTTTTCGGTAACCTTAATTGATTCTTCTTCATCTAAGTCATCATCCACTAAAGGTGATGTCTCAGAAGGTGGAGGAGTTTCATCGAATGTCACGTTGAATGATTCTTTGATTTTAATGGTGTGTTTATTTAGGATGATGTAGGCTTTACTATTTTGGGAGTAACCTAAAAAGACACCTTCGTATGACTTTGGGTCAAACTTAGTGAGGTAGTTTGTGGTGTTTAAAATGAAGCACTTGCTTCCAAACACTTTAAAGTAATCAAGAGTAGGTTTCCTACCTCTCAAGAGTTCATAAGGTGTTTTTACCTAAGATGGCTCTAATTAGGATTCGGTTGAGGACATATGCTGAAGTATCTACAGCGTTACACCAAAACTTTTGTGGTAACGATTGTTGATGTGCTGTCGTGTATGGTCAATTTATTGATTACCAAGTTTTAAATTTATATTTAGCCGACTTATCCTAAAACAACACTTTAACGGGCAGTGTACCAAATCAGGTGAAGTTTTGTGGTAAGTATGGTGTCGAACACTAAGAGCGAGGTCGTTAACCTTATATTCTATTAGTATTTTAATTACTCTAATTAAGTTAATTCTAATTACTTGTTAAACCTATGCTATATACGTTTCTAATGGTAATGGAGGGTTTTCAGACAGAGAGACTAGCACATGTTTTATGGTGATAATACTCAATTCTAAACACAATAAACATGCATGAAAACAATCATAAGATAAAATAGCGGTACAAGCCAAAGGATAAAAAACCTTATTATCCATATTAAATCTGATTAAATGCTGGTTTATTTATTTAGTGCAATGATTTCTTATCGTGAATCGGCATATCATTCTTAATACTTAGGCGGGACATCATCCTAAGACCTAGACACGTTGAATCCTGTCACAATTAACGTATCCGCATAAAGCATCCTTTTAGTTTAATTATAATCTATCTATGGATTAAAGCAATGGTGATCTTGTCAAACCCTAGCCCATCGGGACTTTACCCACTTACTGTTTGACAGTATTTTATATACTGGTAGTTCACTATTCAAATCTTATTAATTAATTAAGAACATACTTGTTAAAACATTATGGGTCACCTGCCGGTCCAACTAAGCTCATAACTTAAAGACAAAGACTAAACATTATTTGTAATCATATTGGTCCAGTAATATAAAACACGATATAAAGAGCTATCCCAGTATCTAATTCACTTGTTAGGCGTAACTAGACCCAGTTGAATGATAGGTCGCTTATTCGAACACGTAGACAAGTATCATGTGATAAACATAATTAAACTTTCAACGATAAATTAAGAAATCGATTTTAAAACAAACCAAACATTAAATCTTCATTAAGATAGCTAATACCCCAGGGTATTAGGCCATAACCATTATAATTATACAAGCGTGATCAAATAACCAAGGTAAACTAAACGTTTTACCGAACCATACCAAAAATTAAATGATTACAAGAGTATAGGAATTACATGATGTCTTTTATGGAATCGTGATTGATGCTTGACCTTTGGTTGCTCTTCTTTCTTCATAAAATCGTCTTTTATGTGTATGGTATAAAGAATATGATTTTGCACACTGAAAACTCATTTTTGAGTCTTCTATTTATAATGTCTTTAAAAGACTGGATACACCATATTGAGCTAGGCCAATACAGCGTATTGGGGTATTTTCCTTAGAGTGCGCGCTAAATTTATAATCAATAAAATATTCATTCCTAAAATATAAATATCTCCGTATCTTTGAATGTCTATCCAGCTAGATACGGCGTATGGTAGAAGAGTGATACGCGCGTATTAGGAATTATTTATACGCGTTTTCTTGTGAAGAGTTGGCGCTGATACGCCGTATCTCTTTTTGTGGATACGGCGTATTGGTCAGAAATAGGCAATCTTCAAATATCATCGTTTTAGCTCCAAAATATGCGCCTTTTAGCATGTATTCATAAATCACTCCTTAATTACTGCAAATAACACTTTAAAACAATTAAGTACAAATTCTTGCAATAATTATATAAAAGTGGTTAGCTGATTCGGGATAAATGATGGTATAAATGTAACGTTATTTGATGTCATCAAATATCCCCCCACTTGAATCCTACTTGTCCTCAAGTAGACTCTAGATTATATTGAAAATGTATCCCAACCGAAGTCAACTTCTTTCGTTTTAATCACCTGTACAAGACCAAGAACCTCACGAAATATGGAAATGAAAACACTCAGATCACTTAACTAATCTAGGGTGTAACATTTAATTGGTACGCTCATTTGCTCGGTCGTGATTAGCTTCATATCATATGCTTGGCAAGGATACACATCTCCACCACTAGAGCTTAGGTGTCAAAAGGTAAATTAGGTTTTTATATAAGGCTAAGGGTTGATCATTCTAACAATCTTTCACCGATAGTACCACACTAATAAGGCAGCTGAAGCACACATGCGCGGCGGTAACAATGGAATAGACATGTGTGTTCGATCACATCCTCATTCGAGTTTAACCAAGGGTTAGGATGAAGAATGATATAGGGTAAGGATCTTCTAGTTTTCACCAAAAGTGATAAACCAACAAGGTTGTTGAATCACGCATACATGGCCGTAACGACGAAATAGACATGCATGACTCGATCTCAACCTTGTTCGAGTAAAACCTAAGGTTAATTGCTAGGAATGGGAAGCAAATTGTTGTTAAATAAAATTCACAAAACAAATAGATTAAGCTTGAACAAATAAGGTAGTTGCTAGTAACTTTTCCCGACCGTTCCACGATAAAGACTCGAAATATATACAAACGCCTTGATCATAAAGATGACAAAGACAACCTAAGTTGGCGTTCCTATAACGGTCAACTTCCCAAACATCCCAAAGTTACATACTTTTACAAAGGTAGTGATATCGGCCACTTTACACAAAACTATGCATCGTTGATTTTTATCCACATATCAATGAATAATCGTTCCTTCCAAGTATTTCATCGGTTTAAGTTTAGCGAACCGACTATCAATCATCCTTCTCTTTTTTTGATGCATTTTCTATTTTTCCATTTTTTAACATTAACCTTGGTGCAATTTCACCGTCTTCGCAATCATAATTTATCCGGATAATTTTTCCGTTAACACTTCATTTTCGGACATAATACATAATCGCGAAAGTAGAAAAATACATGAGCTACATATTTTCCCATTGCATTGTGCAATTTCCCGACCTAACCGGAGATAGAAAATTTCACTTTGACACAGAAAATACAAAACTTTACACAAAAGCAACTAGCAACTTTGATTATGTAGGCTTAATCTATAGGGTAGGCTAAGGTGTAAAGGTGTAACAAAATAGACATATGGTGTGAAAAAAGACAGGAATGGCTCAACAGGTTTTTCTAGAGGATCTTACTCTTATAGTGAGAGTAAGCAAAGGGTTACACGGGGTTTAACTAACCAGTGCAGTTAGTTAATTTTACAACATTTAGGCTTTTTAGTGTATTCCTAGAAATTTACCATCTAAGTACATAGTACTCATCTTTATGGTCTCGAGTGATACACCAAGCCAAGTTCTAAAGTCCTCTACATCACCGGCACACTCATAATTTTTTTGGAATTTTTAGTAAACATTTAGAAACGGAATAGGCTTAATTCTCACAATTTAGTATTAAAGGTTATAGTGCGCGAGGTCATGCAACTAGTAATTTTTACAAAATTTATGCTAGAAATTTTTTTAGATTTGGCATAATTTAAGCATATAGCATATTATTTGTAAAAGAAAGGACACGTAGGCGTTCTAATTCTCTACCCCCCACTTAGATTATATAACGTCCTCATTGTATAGATAAAACAAATTAAAGAAAATGGGAAATATAATTAGAACGAGGAACTCCCCTGATATGTTGCTCGGGATGATTCTTCAATTTGAGTTCTTGAGCAAAAGTATGTTGACGAGGCTTCAGAATGCTCGTACGAGTTCAACACACGTCTTTTTCAAAATATACCATATCATCGATTTCCTTATAGCAAGGTCTTGCATAAAAGTTTAGAAGACAAAAGTACAATTCCTATCTCGATTATACAATGGCTACAATGCAGGAAAACAATTAAACACGCAACTGTACAAGGATCAATACACCGTATCCCAAACCCAAGGATATGCCGTATGGTTCCTGTAAAAACAATTAAAAAAAGTTTCAAAATACTGGAAATTAAATTATAGACTGATAACGTCCAGACACATCCATACGCCGTATCCAGAGGGGTTTGATACGCCATATGGAGTGTCTGGGAAGATAGACTCGTGCAAACAATTAAAAATGCGACAAAACAATTTAAAAACAACCGGGTTGTCTCCCGGGAAGCACTTTTGTTTCAATTAGTCGTTAAGTTTGACTTTTTTCTTTCTCCTTATCATTTATCCATGATTCGCTCGCATTTATCCTCGTGAGCGAACTTCTTCATAATCATTTGGCATGACACGTATTCCATGATAAATGGCATGCCGAGCGCAACATCTCTTGTTACATCTTCATCGTCAATGATGATAAAACCTGTAAAAATAGAAAATTTTCCAACGAAAACAAGTATATTTATCAGAGCTCCGGCTGGACTCTTCCCTTCATGATCGTCCTTGTCCTTAATTATGGAATAATATTTTGGTTATTAAATTAACGGACAAGGAAGGGAGGTAGTTAGCATTAACATTTTTATACCTAATTGTGCAAGAAAATTCCATTTTATAACAATATTTAGAACTGGTTTTAACATTATCAGGTTCATTGATAAAAGTTGGCTCAAAATTAACATCTTGATTCGTTTCGGGTTCCAGAGGTGTGTCCAAATCATTTAATTCAATGTAGTTACCATAAAGTGGGTCGAATGACTCGTTATCCTCTCCTATAAGCTTTGTTTTTGAATCAAGATCTTTTAACATAAAGACTCTCTTGATTATGCTAGTGGTGGGCTTAACACTTTTGAAAACAAGTTTTTCTTCCCCGAACCTTAGAGTAATTTTTCTCTTGTAAACATCAATCTTGGAATGGGCAGTGGATAAAAATGGTCGTCTGAGGATCAAAGGGACATCATCATCCTCAGGTATGTCCAAGATGATAAAGTCTATGGGGAAAATAAATTTTTTAATCCTTACTAGCACGTTTTCAGGAATACCCCTTGGTTATTTTATTGTTCTGTCAGCCAGTTCAGTGGTCAACCTAGTGTGAGATAAAATTTCTAGACCAATGTTGGTGTAGGTAGAAAATGGCATAACACTTATACTTGCTCCTAGGTTAACAAGGGCTTTATCAAAACAAACATTATGAATAAAACAAGGTAAGATAAAGCTCCCTGGGTCTTTTTCTTTCTGAGGCAAGGTGTGATCATAAGCTTCTAGAATCTTTACATCTTGTGACTTTCTCCAGTCATCACCGTAGTAGTTTTGTAGTTGCTTTGGGAAGGGAATTGTTTTAGAAAATATGTTTATGTGCTGTGAGCCCGATACGGCGTATGGACTACATCCCATATGGCGTATCTTAGATGAATCAGCTTTAGCGGTTGAGATTGATTTTACATGGTCCCTTGGGTTTGGTTATGTTGAGCCGGACAGACCTCTGATTCCTCTTTCTTGTAAGACTTTGCTCATTTGACCAATTTGAATTTCCAAGGTCTTAATCGATGCTCCTTGATTTCTTATAGCTGCATCGGTAGAAGCTCGAATCTCCTTGATTATGTTCGAGTTCTCTTCGTGTCTCTTTGCTGACTCAGCCATGAATTTGGTCAGTGATTCCTCTAATGTCTGTCTTCGATCAGGATATAAAGAATTTCCGTTGTTACTTTGGTAGAATCCTAGCCCTGCTGCTCTATACTGTCCTCCAGGTTGATAGGGTGCTCCAAACTATGTGTAATAAGCCTCTTCAAGAGTATTCCCTTCTTCCTTGAGTGGGCAGTCCTTTGTGTAGTGTGGTCCTTTGCATAGTTCGCATCTGATCTGAGCAGCGTATACTTTTTTGTTGACTTTCTTAATATCTCTCCCGAGGTTGTTGAGCTGGGCTTATATAGCATCTAGTCCGTCAGAAGTTTCAGTACTTCTGGCTTTTTGAGGATGTTCCGTTATGCCATTTCTGAGAGTATTCGGCCATTTCTTTGATGGTTATTTTTGCATCAACAACAGTTTTAGTAGGAATGGCACCTTTAGAGTCAAGGATCTGTCGAATGGGAACATCGAGCCCATTATAAAACAAGATTACTTCATGCATATCAGTTAAATAATGTTGGGGACATTTCATCAAGAGTTCTTTAAATCTTTCCCAGGCTCGGAAAAGGCTTTCATCTGGTTCTTGCTTAAAGTTATTAATCTCCTCCATTTTCTTTGCAGTACTAGCAGGTGGGCAGTACTTGTTCAGAAACTTTATTTTTAGAGTTTCCCATTTTTTAATCGAACCTGATGGTTCGTTCCTGAGCCAACGGCTTGCGGCTCGTGTTAAAGACATAGGAAAAACTCGAAGCATCACTTGATCTTGAGTTACTTCGGGAATATGAAATAAGTCAACAATCTCAAGGAATTTTTTGATGTGTTCGTTTGCGTCTTCATGTTCCGAACCGCTGAAAGTATTTTCGCGAAGTTCCTTGAGATATTGCCCTTTTAATTCAAAGTGAGTTTTGCCATTAATTTTAGGCCTAACAACTCCTGACCTATAGTTTCCACGGGTCTTGCTCAAGTATTGCTCCATTGTTTCCGTCATAATATATGTAGTTTCTTCTGCTGAATATTCTTTAATGTCAGAAAATAAATCGAGCTCTGGTGAACTCGACTCCACAAGACCAGGTGTCTCGAAAAGCCTCCTTTTTTAGCGAAATACTCTTTCCGGGTTTTCAAAAGGTGTAATTAGTTCCTTAGTGGAACTTCTTGTCATGCATCACCTAAAATAGAGGATAATAAATCAGTAAGATAGGCTCTTTGAAAAGAATACATAAAATTAAACACGGAAATAAAATTTAGTTCTGCTACTGTATCAGATGATTAATACGCCGTATTCAATTACTTTGAATATGCCGTATGGTCTACTGAAGGTCAGTACTCCATATTGAGGTTACTAAATACATCATATTGTTTAAAAGAACAGATACATTGTTTAGACTGTAGAGATCAATACGTTGTTCTAAGTGGAAAGGTCGATACGTCATATCCAACTGGTTAAACAACGTATTGATCTCTACAGTCTAAACAATGTATCTGTTTAAACTAATGGTTAGAAATACTAATAAAATTAAAGGTTAAACTTTTTCACTCCCCGAAAACGGCGCCAAAAACTTGATGTGCTATCATGTAGGGTCAATTTATTGATTACCAAGTTTTAAATTTATATTTAGCCGACTTATCCTAAAACAACACTTTAACGGACAGTGTACCCGATCGGGTGGAGTTTCGTGGTAAGTAGGGTGTCGAACACTAAGAGCGAGGTCGTTAACCTTATATTCTATCAGTATTTTAATTGCTCTAATTAAGTTGATTCTAATTACTTGTTAAACCTATGCTATATACTTTTCTAATGGTAATGGGAGGTTTTCAGCCTGAGAGACTGACACAGGTTTTATGGTGACAATAATCAATTCTAAACACAATAAACATGCAAGAAAACAATCAGAAGATAAAATAGCGGTACAAGCCAAATGATAGAAAACCTTATTAGCCATATTAAATCCGATTAAATGTTGGTTTGTTTATTTAGTGCAATGATTTCTTATCTAGAAATGGCATATCATTCTTAAGACTTAGACGGGACATCATCCTAAGACCTAGACATGTTGGATCCTGTCACAATTAACGTATCCGCATAAATCATCCTTTTAGTTTAATTATAATCTATCTAGGGATTAAAGCAATGGTGATCTTGTCAAACCCTAGCCCATCAGGACTTTACCCACTTACTATTTGATGGTATTTTATATATTGGTAGTTCACTGTTCAAATCTTTATTAATTAATTAAGAACATACTTGTTGAAACATTATGGGTCACCTGCCAGTCCAACTAAGCTCATAATTTAAAAACAAAGACAAAACATTATTTGTGATCCTATTGGTCCAGTAATATAAAACACGATATGGAGAGCTATCCCAGTATCTAGTTCACTTGTTAGGCGTAAGTAGACCTAGTTGAATGATAGATCGTATATTCAAACACGTAGACAAGTATCATGTGATAAACATAATTAAACTTTCAACGATAAATTAAGAAATTGATTTTAAAACAAACCAAACATTAAATCTTCATTAAGATAGCTAATACCCTAGGGTATTAGCCCATAACCATTGTAATTATACAAGCGTGATCAAATAACCAAGGTAAACTAAACGTTTTACCGAACGATACCAAAAATTAAATGATTACAAGAGTATAGGAATTACACGGTGTCTTCTATGGAATCGTGATTGATGCTTGACCTGTGGTTGCTCTTCTTTTCCTCAGAAAATCATCTTTTATGTGTATGGTATGAAGAATATGACTTTGCACACTGAAAACTCATTTTTGAGTCTTCTATTTATAGTGTCTTAAAAAGACTGGATATGCCATATTGAGCTAGGCCAATACGGTGTATTGGGGTATTTTCCTTGGAGTGCGCGCTAAGTTTATAATCAATAAAATATTCATTCCCAAAATATAAATATCTCTGTATCTTTGAATATCTATCCAGCTGGATACGGCGTATAGTAGAAGAGTGATACACCGTATTAGGATTTATTTGTACGCGTTTTCTTGTGAAGAGTTGGCACTGATATGCCGTATCTCTTTTTGTGGATATTGCGTATTGGTCAAAAATATGAAATCTTCAAATATCATCATTTTAGCTCCAAAATATGCGCCTTTTAGCATGTCTTCACAAATCACTCCTTAATTACTGCAAATAACACTTTTTAAACAATTAAGTACAAATTATTGCAATAATTATATAAAAGTGGTTTGCTGATTCGGGATAAATGATGGTATAAATGTAACGTTATTTGATGTCATCAATTGTTCATTCAACATAGTTCTACTCATTTCTTGTAATGTCCTATTTTTCCTTTCTACCACATCATTTGATTGTGGAGTGTGTGGAGCAGAGAAGTTATGTGTAATACCGTGGCATTACAGAACTCTCCAAATTGCACTTCATTATCAAATGCTCTACCCTGGTCCGTCCTAATTGACACTATTGAACAACCTAATTGATTTTGTATTTTCCTACTAAAGATTTTAAATTGCTCGAAAGCCTCGGTTTCATTCTTAAGAAATCTTGTCCAAGTATACCTAGAGTAGTCATCTACTATGACTAATGTGTAGAGATTTCCTCCATAACTCCGTATGGCGGATGGACCGAAGAGATCCATATGAAGAAGTTCTAAGCATCTAGTCATTGAGACTATATTCTTAGCTTTGTGACTAGCGTAAGCTTGTTTTTCAATTTTGCAAGCATCACAGAAGTGTTGATCAAACTTAAGCTTGGGTAAGTTTTTAACTAATTCCTTAGATGCTAACGATTAAATGAGAAGCATATTAATGTGACCTAATCTCCTATGCCACAACGTGTATAACAACCCTAAATTTTCATCAATATAATATCCATCTATTAAATTAGATGCACTTTATATACCTCCTCTTTATAGGGAAATTTTTGCTTTATTTCATTATGCAACGTAACATGCATCTCTACAGTAAACGGGCTCATACAACCTCTATCAATGCCATCTCTATCTATGTTTACATCATGTAATCATCCTAATATGTCAAGTCTATATCCTAATATCATTTTTACTAAATACATTATCCATTTAACATACTTTTCAAAACATTGTATCAAAACAAGCATTAAACGTTAAACGTTTATATCAAAACCCTAATTATATGTAATGTATACTTATAAAATGAATGTGCAAGCCTTTAAAGCATGTGTACAAGTATCAATGCACAACATTTGAATATCTTTACCCTCCTAAATCAAGTTATAACTTTCTAAAGCTCAACATACAAGTCAATGATGCAAGAAAACCTAATTAGGTCATTTAAGCTCCTAAATCATGTTTAAACTTTACCACCACTTTAGTACAAGGTACAAGCACTTAATATATGACTCTTAAACCCTAATCTAAAACCCTAAAACCCTAAAACAAAACCCTAAACCCTAAATTCATTTTAACCTTAAAACTAAACCCTAAAACTTAATCCTAAGCCCTAAACCCTAATCCTAAACACTAAACCATAATCCTAACACTAATCCTAAATCTTAATCTATCCTAAATCCTACCCCTAACTCAAAAATAAAGTCCAAAACCCTAAATAAGCCCTAAATGGACCCGATATACCTTTTCTTCCATTTTGACAAATTTTAAACCCAAGCACCCATCCTAGAACCTCTATGACCTCACCCTTATGTCTCCAAGCTGCTTACAAGAACGTCCCTTTCAACTCTTGGCCACCAAGCTTGCTACATCACCTCCTTGTCTTCCTTTTATAGCCGAACCTCTCTAAGACCACATATCTTGCTTAGATATTTTTCTAGCTTGTATTACTCATTCATAGCTTCCATGAATCATCTATCTACAGCCCCTATCCCTTTGGTAACAAGAAAACTTAGGCACAAAGGCTTCCAAGCCCTATAAATACACGACCCAAGCGCCCCATTTCAAATCATCCCACACAACTTATCTCACACCCTCAAATGGAATTATAACCCTTCCATACCAGCAATAGAAGATCAATAGAAGTCTCTAAGCTCATAATAGAAGCCAAGAAGCAAGAAAAACGAAGTCTTGAAGCCATTTCTAGGCGTACGGATCATAAAAATCCTTTTTGACCCATTTTAGCTCAAGTAAGCCTAAGATCATGTTCCATAAGCTTATATTCTGTACAATAATGTTCATAATACTCTTAAGATCATGTATGAACTCTTGTTTAAAGCTTTGAATCCTCAAACCCATATGTTTTTTATAAAAACTCTAAAAATGACCCGTTTTGATTTTCTAGCTAACGGATCCTTTTTCCAAACTTTCGTTACATTAGAACTTCTTATTTTAGCTTATACTAATAAGTTATAACCTGCAAATATTATTTGGAATCCTAAAATAAGCTTGCATGGCATTTTGGACTTGTTTTGCAAAAATATTCCATGCAATGGGTATATATCGTAACTTTCTAAAACTTATTACTAAAGGGGCTGAAAATGTCATTATTCTATAATTATAACTATAAGGACCTATTTTGCCAAGTTGTAAAGTTAAAGGTTTAAATTATATATACTTTATATATAAAGGACTAAACTTGTAAAAGTTTATAAACCAGGGGTATATATTGTCCAAAATTTGCAAACATGAAAAATATTAAAATATTAAATTTTTTATAAATTATAAAAAATAATTAATATAATAAAACTCATTTATAAAAACCCACACATTATATCGAGATTAATCATTAAATCGACGAATAATTCGTGAAGGAAAACTTAAAATTTTTTATCGTATCACGTTACTAGGGAATTTCATATGAAGTTCATTTGATTTTTCCTTTGACGAGGTTGCTGGGTTTTATTGTTAGAGTTTGCTGGATTTACGATTTAAAGTGTCCTGACTCCTCAAACGTTTACTACATGACCTCTGAATTATGATGGCCCGAACAATGATACAATATTTCCATAATAAATCCAATCAAAGTGATATTTCATTATGACATAAAACATATCCAATCAAACTAAGACTTGACATATTACCCAGGTTGTGTGACTAAGCCGTTACTTTCATTTTATATACTTTTGCCATCGATCAGATTTCCCTGTACCGTTAAGGTGAGTTCATAGCCTCACTTTTAAATCTTCTATTTCATAAACCCGTGAGGGGGATACATGCTATAAACCATGAATACAAGTGTTTTCTAAATGTATGTTATCCTGATATATTATTGCATCTGTTGTCTAAGTCCCTTTATGCCAAAAGACCTCCACCATCATGGACCATTAATCACTTGCGAGTGAACGCAAATATTGTGAATAGGCCTATTGGGATTGATGAATCCCGTTTGTGTTAGTCGGATCGGTAACCAATCGCATTATATTTGAATTTCATAGGTATATGACAATTACCTACACCGGGGGCCATTATCATTATATATATCATTATTGATATATACACAAGTCAGTTTGTATGCCATGAGCTTAGACGCAATAATACATTATTAATACCGTTTTCTAAAATAATTGTACTCATTGCAGTTATTACACTTATGGGCGTATAACAACATAACCCACTGCCTATGATGACTTGTATTCACACTATTTATCATAAACCTATGAATTTTACTCAACCTTTGTGTTGATTTTTTAGCATGTTTATATCAGGTAATTGAGCAACCATGGCACGAAGTGGCACGGACTTGAAGATGGCTAAACTGTTATCATTCAAACTTTATGTTTTTAGATTTTAGGACCTGTCCTTTTGTAAAACTCTAATGAATAAATGAATGATAACAAAATTTTCCAAAAACGTCTCTTTTGAGTCGTTTTCTATAATTATGACTGTTGTACTATGAAGTAATACCCCAGTTTAGCTTCCACTGCTATATGTAAAAATGGGGGTGTTACAGATTGGTATCAGCGCCATGGTTATAGAGAATAATGTTAAAACCTTTATGGAAAACGTAGAGGGGGGTGAATACATTTTTGTTTAAAAATCAAAAACTTTTCGTATCAAATCCCTGATCAATCGCAAACTAATATGAAAAGTACCAAACATATTCATGTCTATATGAAAACATAGAATAACCAAGTAGTCACAACACAATCATAAACATCAAGAGTACATTAAACAATAGTCTAAACACAAAGCTCACACGTACTACGCCTTAACTTTTCCGCAACTAAGATGTTTAGACTATGCGATGCATTCATGATCACAATCAACATACAACAAACATATTATGCAAGCATAAATGTAAAGACAGAAATGTAAATAAGGGTAATGCAAGATGTAAGAGGAAATGCAAACCGGACACGATGATTTATAGTGGTTCGGTCACGGAGCTCCTCTCCGCCCTACTCAAGCTCTCTTCTTGGCGGAGAAAAGCTTACACAACTTTGCTTACACTTTTTCCGGTACAAATCTAAATACTGAGTTCTTACACACCGGGTAGAACCAACCCATCATCGCTTACACTTTATCCGGTACAAAGCTAGATACCGAGTCCTTACACACCGGGTAGAACCAACCCAAACCCAACACAACAAATAATGTGTTTTATGGCACAAACACATAAACCATCTAATCCTATTTGGTGATACAAAATGTGATTACAATGATGATCCAAGATAATGTGTCTGATGGATACAAATGCCTAATCTAAATAAACTTTCATTAATGGGAAGCCTTAAAATGGATGATGATGATGATGAGATCTCTAATTATGTAGATCTTCATATGTATATGCTTGGTGGTGGATGGAAATGGCAAGATCTTCAAGGCTTGCTTTGGTGGATCATCATAGAAGTATGCTTATAACAAAATGAAAGTTAGAAGACTTATGATCCTATGCAAAATAGAAGTGATTAATGAGTGTGTTTCTACATATCTAAATGTCCTAAAACTAGAGAGAAAGTGTGTGTAAAAGGGGTGAAAAAGTGTGTTTTTAGTGATGAAAATCGAAGTGAAAGGCTCCTCTATTTATAGAAAAAGCTGAATGGCACCAGCTAAAGGCACCGACCAACAGTAAGGGCACCGGCTTGTAAACTAAAGGCACTGGCCAACAGTAACAAAATCCAAATTTTGATTTGCAAAATCTTGAAAGATCTTATGTAATCTTGGAGAGATTTTTTTCAGATTTAGATGATGTAATGTATGATGTAAAAAATCATTTTCTATTCTATTTTCCTAAAGTAAAAAAGTAACTTGTATATTTAAAGTGTAAGTAAACTTTTGTAAAGTAAAATGTCTAGTTGAGTGCTTGTCAAAATAAAGTTTACTTGTTTAAATAAAATACTTGTAGATGCAAATGTGAAATGACGTTTGATCATAATGCAACATAACAAACATGTACGTACCTGTGTTGTAACATACGAGGATTCGAGACGTCGAGAGTTATTGATGTATGTTGAGACAAAATATGATGACGAGTAACTTATACATTTAACGATATGTATTACAAGTTACAGTTTTGTCATTATCAAAACAAACAAGAATGTGTAGATTAAATACCGTAATATTTGCACTAACAATCTCCCCCTTTTTGATGATGACAAAATATGTAAATGTAATATATAGTAAATGTAAAAGTTACTTGTATCCCCATAATACCTTTTACATTACCTTCTCTGTTTACACTCTTCTCCCCCCTTTTGTCGAAACAAAAAAGGTGTGTCCTTGGAGTTTAACTTCATTTCTCCCCGAAAAGGCAAGTTTGTATCATCCCTAGTGAAGTTAAATAGTCTACTCTAACCCCTTATGTTGTTGCATCTCTAGGTAAATGTCCTTGGTCTATAGCGGATCCACGGATCAAATTAGAAAGTTGTACCTACAAAACAGTTAGGTTCGTGCAACATAAAAATATAAAAACTATATGATGAAGAAGATTAGATGAGATGGCTTGATTTCGAAGAGTAAGAATGATGATGAATGCGTGCATGCTCCCCCTTGACGAGTGCTCCCCCTTGTTCGAGGCGTCAAGATATGATTAAAAAAACTACAAACAAAAATTAGTGCAAAACTAGATTTGTCCTTGGACGAGTAAAATATATACAACAAAGCGTATATAATATGCATGCTATAAAAGCTCGACGGAAGCTCCCCCTTGCTCGAGGACGTCAAGATGAACCTACAAAAAGAAAAATGAATGATGCAAACTTCATCCTTAGATAAGTAAGCCATAGACCATAAGGAGTATATGCTTGAACCTACAAAAGAAAATTTAGTGTAAAATCATCTTTCGAGGAAGTCATATAAAACAAGATGCAATATGATTCTCTAAAACTAGAATGCAATATGATTTTCCAAAAGAAACTCTTAGAAAAGTAAAATAGAAGTAAAATAATGTCAAAGAGTATAATCCTACTACTTGCATCATCGAGGTTGTTTTTAGTGGCGAGGTTGTTAGAGATTGTAAGGACATGTTTGATAATGGGACGCATTTCATTACGAAATTCATTTGGCTTATGAAAACATAAGGAAGTGAGCTTATGGGATATGTGGATGACTCGGAGATGCCTATATATTGTGGAGGGAGAGGAGGAAGTGTTGGTTCTAACTCCAGATTTGGAGAAAGAAAAGTAGAGTTCATGGGGAGAATATGAGGTGGCTCATTTGCCAAACGTTCAATAGTTGCAAGGGATGG